>JAGVVM010012328.1:0-18368 GCA_019149425.1 Psidium friedrichsthalianum
TCCTATTCTTCTGCTACTACTTTGGCTTACTTCTTTGAGTTAATTCTTCTTTCTTCTCGTTGCGCGCTACACCGTTCTGGTCGTAGCTTGGTGCCCTCTCATATGACTATTTATACTTATTGTTGGTTTACCTATGTCATCCTAGTTCCTGTTCACTTCCTGATGTCGTGTCCCATATCCTCAATGTTAAGGATTAATCTTGGTCCCTCTCTTTCTCTCTCATCTGTTTACCATTCCAGTTCCAATACCACCTTGGATTTCTAGTTATTCCCTTACTAGAGATTTGAATTGTTCTGTGGCTTAGCTTTACTCGTTGTGTTTTTTCAGATTTTGGGACCGATAGATGATTGATGAAGGGCATGAGTCCAATGGGCTGTATAAACCTAATAGGATTCTTATGTTTGTTGTTATTTAAGAGTAACAGCCTCTACATCTTTCGATGCATATCGTATGGGTCATCCACTCCTGACTACTTTGTCAATTCTTCTCCTCCTCCCGTTTTGAAGTCTTGATATTATCCATGCATGCTTGTTAGTTTGGCACGTCATCAGTATCTTTTCCTTTCATGTCCAATTCCCTGTGTCAATTTTTTTGAGTTGGTCCATTTATGATGTTTGGGGACCATGTCAGTCAAGATTTATCTGTTATAGCATTTTGTTATTTTCATGGGATGATTGCTTCACGCCAACCTAGTTTATCTAATAACAATATATGCTGAAGTTTTTTTCTTTTTTTCGTAGGTTTTCTTTGAGATTCTCAACCATAGCATGTTTTTGTTAAAAGTCTGCGTTCTATAATACCAAAATAGATGGCTATTTCCTCTGATTTTTCAATTTTTTCTTATATCCTTGTTATTCGACATCAGGCCTCTTGTTCTTCATACCCCCGCATATGGGGTGCGGTATTGAAAAAATTGTCATATTTGGATGTTGCTCGTTGTCTACTTTTCTATGAACCTCCCCAAATGTCTGTGGGTCTGCTATTCTTACAATTGTTATCTCATAATCGTCTTTATTCTCTGCACTGTCGTGAGGCTACCTTTTTCTACTCTCCATTCTACAGTTCACTTTTTTCTTTACCACTCCATTGGTTGGGTGGTTTATTTTATGCATCGTCTGGTCCTAGTCAGATAATCTTGATCCATGGTTGACAAGTGTGTTTTTCTTGGTACTCTCGAACTCAAAGGGTACAAGTATCATAGTTTTGATTAGTCGGGTCGGATGTATGCCTTGACAGATATGACTTTTTTTCGAGGACCATCATATTACTCATCTACTAACCTCGGTAACTCTTTCTGGAGATATTTTGTCCTTGGTCACGGCTCCATTGCCACCTGTCCCCTTGACTGCTCACTCACGTAGGTCCTCGAATTTTTAGTTCTTCGACGGACCTATTAGCAGTATCTGTTCTGTTCAACGTGAGTAGTACAATCATAGCTCGTATTGGACATGCATGCTTTCTTCGCCATTCAGTCTGGCCTCTCATCCGTCAGTTTCTTCTGAGTCTGATTCTACTATTGATATCTCATTGCATTGCTTAATGTATGCATTCTTGCGTTGGTCAACCCATTCTTGATTTATCCCTAACACTGTTTGTCTTGTTCAAACACACCTCGTATCTCTCTTTCTCAGTATTATCCTATGATTTTCTTTCTCCTATTATATTCTCTCGTTTGTTGCTTCTTTATTTACCGTGTTTGTGTCAAGTACTGTTGCAGAGGCTCTTGCCCATTCAAGTTGGTGAGCAAGTTATGGAGGATGAAATGCAGGTGCTACAGGATAATGAGACATGGCAGATTACACCATTATCTGATGGCAAATAGGTTGTGGGGTGTCGTTAGGGTTTCATAGAGAAGTTTTCAACTAGATGGCTTTGTTAAGTGTTTGAAGGCGCGTCCAGTGGCTAAAGGTTACACCTAGACTTATGGAGTTGATTATGATGATACATTCTCTTCCGTCGCAATGATACCTTTTGCCTGTATTTTCATCTCTCTTACTGTCTGATATGGTTGGACTCTTCATCAACTTGATGTCAAGAATGCCTTTCTTCATGAAGATTTGGCATAGGAGATACATATGGAGTAACTCCTAGGATTTGTAGCTCAAGGGGAGGCTATTGTTGTTTATCGCTTGCATAGGGCATTATATGAGCTGAAACAGTTTCCTCGTGCTTGGCTTGGCAGTTTCAGTAATGCAGTTATTTGATTTGGTTTGTGATGTTGTACCGTGGCCATTCCGTGTTTAGCTCCACTTCTCCAAAGGGGTATATGCTCTTGGTTGTATATGTGGACGAAATTATCATCACAGGTAGTGATTTTGTGAGTATACAAAAGTTGAAATAGTTTTTACAAACGGAGCCTAGCACAAAAATTATGGGTTGTCTGTGGTACTTCTTAGACATTGAGAAAGCTTACTCACGTGATGGTATCTCATTATCACAGCGGAAATATGTTTTGGATATTCTGAGTGAGGTTGATTTTCTGAGAGCGAAGCCTATCGATATTCCAATGGATCCTAATGTGAAGCTTGATGCATAACATGATGATTTACTTCATGATCCAAGTAAATATCGGAGGCTAGTCGGTAAGCTCAACTATTTAACAAATGCCCAACCAGATATTTCTTTTGCTGTTAGTGTGGTTAGTTAATTCATGAGTGCTCCTCGCACTAGACATTGGGAGGCTGTACTACGTATTGTTAAGTACTTATAGGGAGCACCAAGTAAAGGGTTTCTGTTCAAAAATCACGGACATCTTAATATCATTGGCTACTCTGATATTGATTGGGTTGGGTGTCCTATTGATAGGAGATCGACTTCTGACTATTGTTTGTTCTTGGGGAGAAATCTTGTAAGTTGAAAAAGTAAAAAGCACATATTATGTCTCGATTGAGTGTAAAGGTGAAATATTATGTCTCGATTGGTGTAAAGGTGAAATATGAGCCATGGCTCATGTGACTAGTGAGTTGCTTTGGTTGAGAACGTTGTTATTCGAACTCAAAATGCCATCCTCGGTTCCCTCGGTTCTGTGTTGTGATAACCAGTCCGCCATGTATATTGCTTCTTCCAATCTTTCATGAGTGCACGAGGCACATTGAATTTGATTGCCATTTTGTGCGAGAAAATATTCAGAATAAGGAAATAACACTTCAATACACACGGACCAGAGATCAACTTGCCGATCTTTTCACTAAGTCATTGCGGGGGTAGTAGAGTGATTACTTTGTATGACAAGTTGGGGCTCTCTGATATTTATGCCCCAACTTGAGGGGAAGTGTTGAAACATTAATTGTTGGGCTTATTATTAGCAAGGGTAATTTAGTCTTTTTCATTATTAGTAAGCCCTAATGCTCACTAAATATATACTGATGCAATTCGCAATTATTAGTAGAACAATTCTTTCCCTTTCGTTTACAAGGATATGTAAGGAAGGAGACAAAAAAGATATGGCCAACGTGGAGCGCAAAACGAAAGGGATAACGGTAATTCTTGAAACACGATTGTGACGCAACACGTTGCCGTCCCACCGTGTAACAGAAGTACCTCCGAAAAAACAGACGGGTGCTTGTTCGTTTTCCTACTTGGTTGGATATATCTCCGAAGAAGATGAACCTGGTGGTGGCAGGTTTATAGGACTAACTACTGACGAGCAAGCGTGTTCGATCAATCTGCATAAACACAAACAAGATCCAAGATGCATTTGAGGAGGGGGACAAGACTTCAGAGGTGGCACCGAAATTATGCGTTTTCTATTGTCTCTATTTGTTGGCAGTTGGGACAATTGGTCCATTCACTGAAAGATGTTCCTAGTTTGTCCTAGCCTTGCCGAGGATATGAAGTCTGGTTTCCATATTTTTTGTGTCTTGTTCTCGAGAAACAAGTTGGAAATGCTTTGTGCAGTAGAGTAAGTTACCCTTCGGAGGCGAATCGCAGAAGTAAGTAGCATATCCTAGCATAGATTAAATCTGGTTTTCGGAGCAAACACCACTCAAAGAGTAACTTAGGAGATGCTCATCTACGGTAAATCGTGAAAACTTGCAGAAAATGGATGATGCTCATTGAAGGAAGTTGAAAAGAACATACGGAAGTGAATGGAGGAAAATGAACGACACCCGACAGGCTTTATTATACAGAGAAAGGCGAAATCCCCAATTTTTCCCGGCAGCATTTCTGTTAACTTACAAAATACGACATAAGGAACCAATTGCAATCCTCTTGCTAGACAGTACTCGTCTAGCAAATAGGAAGGGGGGTACCATCCCAATCTTTAAGGCATCCGAGCAAAGGATCGATCAACTTGCCCTCGCACATTGCTGTGAACACCTTGTCGAAGTCCTCTCCAGGTGACCGGACCTTCTCTCCCGTTAAGAGCTCGGTTCCCAGATCTGCTCGCACAAACTTGTACAACGGGTATGACCTGCATTCCTTGATCCCGTTCGGGATAGCTGCATTTCCACTCTCGTAGGCATTCCGGCAATTCTCTACCTCTTTTGGCAAAAGAGCCTTCAGCTCCTCCTCGAAAGTACCTATCTTAAGGAAGATGGAGGAGTTTGCTTTCACCTCATCACCATTGGCTAGTGCGTGCTCGACGAGCACTTGCCTAAGCTTCTGCATCAATGGGTAAGTCGCACTGCATGGATCATCAATGTATGCGTACACATGCTCGTGGTCGACTATTTTGAGCAGATCTTTCTCGCAGAATCTTGACGGATGGAGCTCTCCGTTGAGTCCCATGGTCAACACCTTCTTGGCTACTTGGCTTACCGTGTTCTTTACCGTGCTCTTCAAGTTCTCTTCCAAATGCCTCAGGTCTATTGCTTGGCAAAGCGCAACTAGAAAGGCGGATGACATGAGCTGCAGTATCTCGACTGCTTCCGCTGTTTTTCTAGCAGAGATTAATCCCAATGAGTTCACATCCTGGTTGTGTTGCTCAGCACTTTGTACATGATTGGTCACCGGGTTGGCCAGGAATTGAAGCTCAGAGCAATAAGCTGCCATTGCTATCTCTGCACCTTTAAAACCATAATCCAAGCTAGGATTTCGACCGCCGGAGAGATTAGAAGGCAACCCATTGTTATAGAAGTCATTTACAAGCTCGGAGAATTGCGCAAACATGAGTTTTCCAATAGAAGCTATAGCCAACCGGGTATTGTCCATCGAGACACCGACAGGGTGCCCTGGAAATTACCGCCATGTAAGGCCTTGTTCCTCGACACATCGATCAAAGGGTTGTCATTAACTGAATTGATCTCTCGCTCAATTGACTTGGTGGATGAGCGGATCACTTCCACCTGAGGACCTAACCACTGAGGCGAAGTCCTCAGCGCATACCGATCTTGCTTCGGCTTCTGAAGTGGGTCTGTCTCGTGCAACTTCTTGGCCGCCTTAACGTAAGAACTACCATCCAAAATGTGCTCCATTATAGCTGCAGCCTCTATTTGGCCAGGATGATGTTTCAGTTTGTGCGTCAAATGGTCAGTGAACTCTGGCTTACCTTGCATGACTTCAGCAAATATTGCAGATAAAACTTCCGAGAGGACGGCGAGGATATTAGCGTCAAAAAGCACCATGGAAGCCAAGGCGGACCCAACTCCTGTGCCGTTCACAAGGGCAAGGCCTTCCTTCGGCTGCAACTCGAAGAATCCCCCGCTGATCCCGGCGAGCTCAAAGGCTTGTTTGGCGGTGAGGGACTCCCCAGAAGGTCCGATCGCTTTGGAATTGGGCCGTCCCGTCAAAAGACCCGCCATGTACGAAAAGGGTACCAAGTCCCCAGAGGCGCTGATCGAGCCACGGAGCGGCAAGCACGGCGTGACGCCATGGTTAATGAGCTTGACGAGGGCTTCCAGGATCTCAAATCTGATCCCAGAATATCCTTGGAGGAGAGTGTTGACTCTCACCAGCATCGCGGCTCGGGTGGCCGACTGCGGCAACGTGTGGCAGGATTCGGTCCATTGCCAAACACACCAGCGTTCAAGAATCTATCAAAGCAACATCACACGAACTTTTAGTTACTTCTCATCCTTTAAACACAATTCACAAATGAGAACACCACCAACTGAACTATGGACAATTTGACTTCGACTGCTTATTTTCATTCCATTGTCGTCAGAAGAGAACTTCAGCCGAGCTCAAAAATTCCACTAGCTTCCATGAATAGTCATGGCACCGTCTGCTATTCAAAAAAGTAAATGTTCCTCCTCGTTTGAACGGCTGTTAGACAATAGAAGTGATGTGACGTGATGTGATGCCTTAACTCTAATGTCGCTCGCCGATTTTGCCAAACGCCATTTATTTCAACTTCATAGCTTACAAAGTACATGTAGCGATGCAACAAAAAAAGAACAAAATTTGCACTTGCGCACACCCGCACCAAACGTATGTGTCAATTTTGGTACAACCAAATTGCTACTTTTGGTCAAAAAAATAAAAAAATAAATAAACTTTAAACTTTATCTAATTTAGTAATTATAAGATAAGAAAAAAGAACAATTAAATGTTTAGGTCATTGTTGTAGCTATTTAGCATATGCTTAAAAGAAGCTGCTCCGTCAATTGCTTAAGTCGGATAAACTCTGGCGGGCCTCCGCTCCACGGAAGCTTAAGTTAAGTCAGCTCCCCCGACGAGATACCTTATTATTTACTGCACGAACGCGTCACGTGCAAGTACTCACATGTAATCGATCAATCACATGACGAATTTCTTATCAGGTCATCTTTGATCGCCTGCGACGAAATTTATCTAATTTTTTTTTTGCGTATTTACAGCCGGTAATAAAGTAGAAAGACCGAAAGGGTCACCCTTTAAAAAAAAAAATCATACACCCGGAAATGATTTTTCATAAATTGAGTATTAAGACTTAACTGTTATTTCAGGAAAGTTATTAAATGAGCAATTTAATCCTCCATTTAATGCAAGTCCAGTGCGTGATGATTAGGCGTGGTCTTCCGTTTAAAGACTAGACACGTCAGCATTTCCACGTCCATTAAAAGTCAAATTGGTACTCAGAAGAAAAAAAGCAAAAAAACAAAATAAGAAATGAAATGAAAATCGATGATTTGGCCGTACCTGATGAGCTCCTTCTGAAGCGCGCCGCCCTGCTTGGTCCTCCGGTGCGACGTCGCCCGAAGCCGGTCGTCACGCCGTAGCTGTCCGTCCCGTTGCACATGCTCTCCATGATCAGTCGGCGCTCGCCTCGACGCCCGCCCTCGCCGACTCGCACAGCTCCACCGTCACCCCCTCGCGCCCCCTCGCCGCGGCCGCCACCTGCGCCACGGTCAGCGTCTCCCCGCCGAGCCTCAGCACCGGCCTGCGGTACTCCCCCACCATCCGCTTCACCTCCTCCAGGTGGCTCCCGCTCAGCGAATCCGCCGCCGCCCCCAGTACAGGGGGTCCCTCGGCTTCGCGGAGCCGTTGAGGAGCGGGGCGTAGCCGTTCCCGTTCGCCACCCCGTTCTCGCGCGCCGCCGCCGCCACTTCCATCTCGATCTCTCACCGAGACCAAACGGGGTTTCGGGTTTCCCGAGAAAGCGAGAGAAAATGACGAGGGGAAACTGGTGGGAGGTGAGATCGATTGGTTCACCAGCCTGTGCGGTCGGGAGCTGGTTTAAATAGGTAGGAGAGGAGAGTGGTTGGGTAACGTATCAAAGAGCGTTGGGTGAGACAGTGGGGGGTGGGCGAGCGCGCGCGCGCGCGCGCGTTAGTTGAAAGGGAACGACGGCCGTCGGATCTTCATGGGATCGGAGGGGTGGAGATCGGGACACGTAGGATACGAGAGGAGGGTGTGGGGTCCGGGGACGGACATGAGAGGTGCGTGGGGAGGATGCGATGTGTGTTTCTATTACCCGTCAAAATGAAGGGGAGGGGAAGGGAGGTTGGTAGTGCGTGTGGTGTAGATATCGGTCACGACGCCTCTCTCTCTCTCTCTCTCTCTCTCGCTTGTTATCATTGTAGCGACGGCGATCCTCATTTCGCCGTCTTGCTCGCACCGCCGTGTCGTGGAGCACGGCACATGCCGATGCGGCGGATTCCGAGTCTCTATCACGAGAATTTATCTCTTGTCAAGAGGAACCTCGACCGTCACCGTCAATCGGCCGCAAGGATTACAAGAAACATGCACGGCATATGATTTGCATGTACTCTTCGAGATTAGTCCACTCGAAGTGTCATTTTTTTTCCCCTTTCCCTTCTAGGAGCGCGATTGTCGCGAACAACATCGAGACTTGCACGTCACTTGCACTCCCAATTGGAAAAAGCTCGGTTCCTCGTTTAGAAATCACGTCTTGCGACAAGAAAACGATAGATCACCAGGAAATTTTATCGAAATTCACTTATGAAGTGATGTTTCGAGTTTCGACTAGGTATTCTAAACGTCACAATGCGCATTCATTTCGTGAGAAATTAACGATTCAACAAAATATCTTTCGTGAAAATGCTCATTTCTATCGCTTAGAAAAAATTAGCTGATGAAAGATAATGGTATCATCGGCGATGACTTCTGCCTAAATGTTTCATTGACAATAGAAACAACTATGGTCGGTTCATTTTTGTAAATACGAACAAATATCTTCGAAACCTTACCCAAAAAAAAAACAAATATCTTCGAAAAATTATTTTTATAGAATCGTTGATTTTGTCATGAAACAAACGCGATACAAAGAGTTTTTCCAAAACTATTAGATTATATTTTCCCAAGTTACTTGATCATCGATACAAAAGAAAATAAAGTAAATTTTTTTTTTGAAAAAAAATTATCTAAAGAAAGAAGTTGTTCCGTGAGACATTTTATCTTCAAAAAATTTGTGAAAAGCCAAGGCTGAAATGAGAAATTGATGTTGGGTACGATGCCAAACATGTAATTAATAAGACCTTGGGACTTCGAAGGGAGTTTAATTGTTCCGGTAGATTTGACACATCATCGTCCCCATCTTTTTCCGATTTTGCTGATTAATCCCTCGTACACCTCTTTGCTCATCTACCGGTCGATGATCGTTTTTCGGTCTTTCTTAGTTTCGAAACCGAGTCACGGCTCTAGAGATCTCAGGACGGCACGACGTATTTGTCGACGGAAGATTTTTCGCAATTAGCGGGTGCTAATTCTGCCGAGAGAACAATCGCGTCGCAGCCGAGCGGTGGTGGCCGGCGGCGCGCCGCTTTTACACGTTCGCACGAGAACCGGGATTGGAATCAGATAAAACAAAGGAAAAAAAAAACCGATCCCCTCTTGTTCAGCTGCCGCCCGTCGACCGCCGGCCTCTCTTGGCCGCCGCAACCCCTTGAGCTGCCGACGATTCCGAAATCAGATCGGAGTTCCGGAGATTTGTCGAAGAATAGACCTCATCTAAATTAGCTAAACCTTAATTCGAATCCCCATAAAAGTGGATCTGGAATTCATTAACAATACCTCCGGTGTGGCTAAAGGAATCACCAAGCTAGTCATCATTGCTGATCATGAGCATGTTCCTGACCCGTCACGTCATGTACGGCCGGCGTTCGTTGATGGGAATATATGTTGGTGTGCGATTGGTGTGCGATCCCCACCTACCCCACTTCCAAACCCGCAACGTGGACACATTCTCCTACATGCATGCAACCCACACGCGATTGGACGCCCGTAACGTAAGCGTACGAACCACGAAGGTGGCCAGGAACGGTCGACTCTTTATATCACTAAGTTTGACCATGGTCAAAATCGATCGACAATACACTGTGACAGTATGCAGCATATTTATTGATATGTCCCCATCCCCCGGCAAGTAAAAAAAAAAAAAATACAGAAAACGAACGGAAAACACTACGGTATATTGCCAGGAAAGTCTCGAACCTATTATATCGCGCTCAATCCGCCAAAAACTTTTAACCGTGCCAATTTAATCTTAAATATTTTGACGATTAAAAAATTATCATTTTTGGCTAATTTGGTGGGAAGTTCCTAACGTGGACAAGTTTTGTATTTTTTTCCCTGAATTTTCACTTTTTTTTTACTTTTTTATTTCCTTTTATTTTCCTTTTACCTATGGTCGGTTCGGCCATAGCGGGGCGCCGCCCTTGCCCAAGCTACGAGGGTCGGCCTCGTAGGCTATAGGGGTCGAGCTCTCGCTAGCCCTCACTTGTGGTTTGTTGCCGACACGGCCGAGTACCAACCACAAGTTAAAATTGTCTAGTAGGACGGCTAGGGCTCTTGGCATCCGCTTTAGCCATTTTCCACTAAAATTGGTTAGACTGAATGAGCTGAAAAATTATTAAAATGTTTCGATCTAAACTGATCGATGTACAATATCTTTGGACTATTTTATACGATTTTACAACGAAACTATAGTGTTGCCACCTTCTTTCTAGTCTTTCATAAACCTATATATATCCTTAACAAACTAATCCATTTTTATGTGGATCTCCTTAGTAGTACGTTCAAGCCATTTTTATAAATCGGCCAGATACAATAACCATATATTTCAACATCAAACGTTATGCTTTTCGAGCTTCATCTTTAAACGTACACAAGCTTATCACGTATTTCGATAGACTATCATCATTGCACAAATCATTTAGAGAACCATCTTTGGATCTTGTGAAGCCACGGCACTTAATTAAAATGTACTGCCAATAAAAACGGGTGAAAATAAAAAGGGGGGGGCGGGGGGTTTTACGAAACAACCATATCAGGCACGTCGGACGAGTTCTAGGTTAGGTAGAATATACCCTTAGGAGCTATGAAGGCAAGGTTGTCCTTCTATGTGCAAACTGATCGGGAGCTGATGCCATTCTCCTAGTGAGGTCATGACAGGTTGAAACCGATTGTAGTGCCTAAAGCAATTGCTTTTGCTCGATATAACAGATATTTGAGTAAAGCTGAGCGTGGTATAATCCAATACGGGAAAGTTATTCGCGTAAGTGTTCTATGGGACAACAAGAGAAACAAAGTTGGCTTGGCCTGTGCGACGCTTGGCGAGTCGTTCAACCATTCTAGAATTTCGTCACCTTCTATGAGGATAAATTCCCTAAAAACTTAAGGAAAAGTCCATAAGTTTTTGTCCTAGAAACTTAAAACTACCAAAGAAACTGACGGGAATTACAAAACGGCTCCGTTGTTTCGTTAAAATGAGTGATTTGAAAATATTTTCAAAAAATGATCACCTATAAAAATAAGTGAAGAAAAAAATATTTTCATCGTTTATGGAAATATTTACATACAAATTGTTGTCAGTGATGCAAATATTTTTTTTATTGACTAAATATTTAAGTGGTATATCGATCATTTTTTTAAAAAAATATTTTTTGAATCATTCAAATTGGCGAAACAGACGGGGCATGTATATATCCGACACTGCGTCTAGTATAAGTCACGTGCAAATCTATAAGGATGAACTTAGTCAACTGGAGGAATTTCCGTCGCCTCGCTGGACCCCGCTGCTCCTCGGTTAGGTCGAGAAAACGTGGTCTGGGAGGGACACCAAACGTGGGTTAATCTGGGGTAGATGCGAAGGTGCTTCTTTGGATCGGGCATGTTGGTACTAGTCGTTATCGTCGCTCGACATTCCAACCGGGGGAAAGCGCGTGAGGACCAACGTTGCCCTCCCGGTGAATACCATCGACGAGGTTTCCCGTTTCATGTCGATTCGCGGCCCCGCCCGGTTCGCCGGACCGGATTCATGCTCCTCCAAATTCCCGGAATTTAGGGTTAATGAGGTGGTCATTGTGCTAGCGACATGAGGACGCGGGATGGTTGGTTTCGCGACGTCGCGCTCCGCCGGTAAAAGGGGGCGAAACGTTTGCTTTTACCTTTAGGGAAATGATAGAAGCTCCGACATGACGATGAGCCAAAACGATGTCGAATACGCTAGAAGTGCTGTACAAAATGATTATGATGCTAAATGCTATTGGAAACCATGATCAATAATTGAACATGGCACTTACGATTTATTGTATCACTTATATATCATTAATATACTCGAATTTTCTTTTGTCACTTTGCTCGTCAAATATTTGGTGATCATACTTTGTCAAAGGCAAAAGGGCACCTGAAGTGTTAAAGTTTGTGTGCATCGTTTGCTTTGGTGTCAAAATTTTTGCTAGTTCAATTTAAGTGTCAAGTTGGAGAAAAAACGATCACTTCAAGTGTCAAGAGCGAGAGATTCACGCCGAATAGTCCACGTTGCATTTTTTTTAATTAATTTTTTAATATTACGTGAATTTTTTTAAAAAAGTTAGTCCACGTGGCAATTTTTTTGGAAAATAATTCCACATGGACTGGCTTTATACAAAATAAGGTAATTTTTTTTAAATTTTAAATTAGAAAGCTAAAAAAAATTTAAAAAAATTAAGAAGGGCAAGTTCCAGTAGCAACGAGGGTCGCTGCGCCCAGCTAGTAGGCGGCGACCTTGCTAACGGCTAGCGAGCGCTCCACCTTGCAAATTTGGGCGAGCCTGGGCCTCTCCGTGGCTAGGCGAAACCAACCTCGCCCAATGATGACAAGGCTAGGGTTCGCCTTGCTTTCTCTTTGCTGGGGCGAAGTCGGCCTCACCCCTCCCCGACCTTACTTAGATTTGCAAGGTCGGGCCCTCACTAGCCATCGGCGGGGGGCGCTGACCATCCCCACCCTCACCACTACAACTTTTATTTTTTTTTTTAAATATTACGTCGAATTTTTTTAATAATTTTTAGCTTTTTTTAATTGTTGATTGGAAATTTTTCGACGAGCAACATAGATGCCATGTAAGATTTCTACTGAAGATCATTGGAGTTGCACTCAAATAATCATTTTTAAAAAAAATTGACACTTAAGTAATTCGAAAAAAAATTTGGCACCAAAGTGAGTGCCGTATACAAACTTTGACATTTGTAGCGTCCTTGTGCCCTTTGTCAAATAATGTATGGCAGAATAGTGCGTGGTTTTCATATACTTGCACTTGCATTCAATCGTAGGAGCCATGATAGAACTGATTAAGATAGAATATGAGATCCAGGGATTTTGCTATATTAAATTCAATGTTTGTGAATTGCATAAATAAAACTGGATATTTCCAATCATGTCCATTGTTTGGAATGAATAACATATCAGTATAAATGAACTTGAAATGTGAAGAGCAATGGTAGAATCTCTCGAGATTCATTGGTCAAGAAACAATAAATGCGCAAACGGAGATAACTCTATAATCAATCTATGATTATTGGACGATCTAAATCTTAAACAAAAGTGAGCCCATTACAAACAATGTAATTGGGCTACAACAACATCTTCGAGGTAGATCAACCAGTAAATGCTAAATCTAGTAAGAAAAAGAAAAGAAAATATGATCATACAACCGTTGCGATTTCAAAAAGTACAGTGCTTCTCCTTTCTCGCCTATCATGAAGCTTCAATGCGAATCGCAGAGTTATGATGGGGGAATGGGCTTTGTCTCTCTTGCTATTTTTGGGGACTTTTTACATGAATTAGGGAGCTAAGAGGAGAATGAGCTTTGACTCTCTTACTCTTCTCGTGAAGCTTCGACGTGAACCCAAAGACTACGGAGCTGTCATGAAACTTCAAATGAACTACAGATGCAGAGCAGAAGGAGAGAGAGGTTAGAGATTTTTTTTTTTTTTGACAAATTTCATTGCTCCTCATTTTCGAGTATTTACATTCAAGTTTGAATTTGTTAATTAAAAATGTGGTTCGTCTCTCTGTTTTTCATTATTTTATTTCTGTTATTCACTTCCATCTTTACCTAAAATGCTCATATACCTAAAGTATGTAACAAATATAGTAATATAAATAATATTATACAAATAGAAAGAAATCAAATATATAAATAAAAAAGAAATAAAAGATAGAGATTTCTTGGTTATTTTGAAACTTCTCTTCATATTCGAATGCATGTGCAATTTATTTTCAAATATTATTTTAATTATATTAATTCAAAAATTTATTTGAGAAAAATAGGGTTTCATACCATGTATATAAGAAATTCATCCACTTTATCTCGCGCCTCTCATGAGATATTTTTTTATTCGAGCTATATTCCCCTTTATATTTGACCTTATTCTGTCCTAGGTACAAATTAAGTACATGACAATTTTTTTATTCTATCCCGATTTCTATCCTATTTAACCAAACATAATTGAGTATTTTTTCTCCCCGTAATATATGGTGTGACATAGCTGTTTTACACTTTGCTAGAGTTATATACTCTACAGTTGTCAAGTACATTGAGAACTGTGTTAGCTAATGAACTTCATCTATGGAGGAAAGATCGAAATAAAAAAGGGATGGAACAAAAAGAATCAATCGGATTGGCCGATTGCGGTGCGGTTCCCAGGACGCAGTTCCCAGTTCCCAAGTTCATTAAAAAAGAAAAAAAACAACGGATAGGGTAATTGTTTGTCTGGTTCTCGAATTGATTTCAAGGGAGAACTGCCCACACGTGACCGACAATTTTTTAGTTTTAATTTTATTTCTAAAAAATCTTTGAAACATTCATTTAAACCTTGCATTTTTATGGGTCATTTATCACATTTAAAAGGTGAATATGGTTCAATGCCCATGCGTCGGTTCCATGGATCGCTCGGAAAAAAAACTCGGATAGTAACCGGATCGTCCAATTTCAATTCGGGATGGGATTGGATGGACTTGGACACTCGATCATACCTAAAATTAAACCAGGATCAATTTTTAGGTGTGACTATGACAAATATTTAATTATCAATTTAAAATCTAGGTGACCATAAACTCATTACCGTGTCACAAATAATCAAAATTGGTAACCACGTGATATTTGTACCGTAAAATAATTTTGTATAAAAAAATCCAGAATAGTATCAGGAAAATTATTTAAAAATTTCTAAAATTATTTCACCGTGTTTAATTCAATCCTAAATTGTTTAACTTTGTCAATCGAGTCCTAAAACCTTTTCACGTTTGCTAATTGATAATCCAATCATTTTTGACTAGAAATCGTTGACTATGAACGACCGGTTGTCCTATGTGGCATGAAATCGAATTTGGCGTAGGGTAATTTTAATAATATTTCAGTATTTATTTGAATTCCTTCATTTCTTTCTCTCTATCTCTTCTAGGGCCAGCGGGGGAAAAAGGGAAAAAGAAAAAAGAAAAAAAAGGTAAACACAAAAAAATGTATACTTAACACTAAAATTTATGATCCCCCCCATCAACAAATTTATTAAGCACAGCAGAGAACAAAGGGGGAAAAAAAGTCAATATTTATGGTACCAGCATCTCTAGTGGGATCTGAATCTCCAGATATTATCCTCGTGCGTCTCATAAAAAAACCCCTCGATTTTCGAAAACGCGTACAGCGTCAAATGTAGAGAGCTCTAAAGTTGGACATTTGAAAACGACGGCGTAAAAGCCCTCGCAAGTTCGCTTCGGAGGGGAGGCAGCTCGATCTTTGACTTCCGAAATATTTGCCAGCCAACCTTAGACTCTTATCCTTGTACAAGAAAGAGACCTCGGGACTAATTATAACGTTGCGAGGCATAGACGCAACAATAATCTAACTATTAAAACAAGCGTTTGGTTGAAAGTTCGATTAATTCGGATTAAGCATGCAAAAAAAAAAAAAAAAAAAATAGAGAGCAAAAGGAGATAAGAGAAAATCTCGAAACACCGGGGATTTTTAGCCGGTTCAACCTTCAAAATATTCCGGTTTACTATTAGCCAACACGGATTTACCTATTTAGCACATTTCACCTCTTTATTATAATTTTAAAATTACAAAAGAAAGTGATTATACTACTCGTTGGCTGCGGCTCTACCCCTCCGCCCCTGCTGCTGGATGCTGCTGTTCTGGGCTGCCTTGGAGACCTGATCTACGCAACCCTGGTTTCAACGCCGTTCCCTGGCTGCCCTGGTGCTGCGGTAGCGGTAAGGTCGGCCTTCTATTGCATTCAAACGCTCGGAACCCTTGTCTGAGCAGACGTTGTTGCTGCAGGATGCTATTTGTGGTGGAGCTGGGGGCAATCTCTGGGGCGTCTGCTGCTGGTCTCTGTTTGTCCTTGTTTCTGTGTCTGGCCTATTTTGTTTGGTCAACTCGTTGTCTCCTTTGCGGTCTTTGGTTTGGCTCAGCCTGTGGGCTGTCTTTTTTCCTTTTCCTTTTGGCCCTACACCTTGTACCCTCGGAGAAATCATTGTAACTGTGGGTCGAGATTAGTGTTGGTCCCCTTTGTATTTCTCCGTCCGTAGTGATTAGCTAATAATTATTCTACCTTACCAAAAAAAAAGAAAGTGATTATATAGAACAATAGCTATTCATGAGCTTATACACCAGACTATCAAGAAAAATACATGCATAAACTATAAAAATTCTACGCTTCTCGGGAGTGCGCGCCCCCCGTACGTCTGCTGGGCGGCCCACTCAACACCCTTTGCGCTTGGGATTAGGCGAACCAAACACAATTGCTAGAACATGTAAGACCTACTTACGAAAAATTCAAGTGGTATTAGAACTGCAGGTCCCAAGCCATTTTCGATACAGCCAGAGCTTCGTTCTTAGGTTAACAAGTCAGATCTTACACGAGTATCCGCGGGGGGGTGGGATGGATTTTAGAGGATTAAGTATACGATCCAACATCGACACACTCGCCGGAATACTCGCTGTAAACATCAACGGAAGATAGTCTGATGCCAAGTGAAGAATCACGGGGAGCTCACGAACAACCCCCCCTACGGTGCAATCACTCCGGGACTGCAAGGATATACACCTCGCGAGCCGTTTCAAGTACTGGTAACATCAAGGCACGGCGTATTCAAGTGAAAGCCCCTAGCGTCAAGAAACTGTCGCACGGATGTCGAAGGGTGGTTATGGGCAGTTCTCCTGTTTGGACAGGAAGGAGGAGAGGCGATAGAGAAGACTGAGTGCAAACGTCACAGGACGGACAGGGAGGGAGGTTTGGTAGGAAGCCTCACGATAGTTTGACCTACCGACGCACCGCTGCCATCAAACGATCTCAAACCCCAACTATAATCTCAGCGCTCCGAGGCCTCGTGCCTGGCTTTGTAGAGGTGAAACACGTGAAAAGCTGGGTACTTTCAGCCCAAGTATTCGTGCGGTCAGAGTACCTAATGAAAATTTTCAAAAAGTTCGTTAGAAATATAGTTTTTCTTTTTTTTTACTATGGAATTGGATCTGGGCGCGAGCAGCCACCGAACCGAAATGAGCCGACTACTGTGTTCACTCTAAGGACAAATGCCGAGGGAAAGTAGCAAATGGGCAAAAAAGAATCAGACCAAGCGTGAAGCCATCTGAAAATGAGAGATAATCGATGGAGCAACACTCACTTGATGCGTCCATCGATAGTTTGGGGGAGGATGGGGCTGGATAAAGCTGTATATTTCGATAGACGAAACATGGGCGCCGCAAACGTCAGATCCCCAGAGGCTCGGGCCGGTCAGGGTGGCAGCCTGAGAACGGGCTATATCAAAGGTGCCCTCTCACGCACGCGCGTCTCACCCGCACACCACTCTCTCATCTCCCGGTTAGGGTTTGACCACCACGATTCGGCGTTGAGGGATCTCTGAGCCAACCTTGTGGCTGCTCTCTGTTCTCTTCCACCCTGTTGTAACCCGGCCCCCCAAAGGCACACTTCAATCTTCCCACGAAGAATCCGTCGCAACCCATAAATTTTCACCAGGCAACTAACTGGCACCGTCAAAGCCGTCGCTGCCAATTTGACGCTCCTCGTACTCGGAGCCGGGGGAACGAGGAATGGAGGACAAACCATGGTGCGGGCTATGAAGAAAGCACGAGTCAGTCCGGAGAGAGAATGGCCGGCGGCAGCAGAGACAATACGACGACGCCTCGCACGTACTCGGCCGTCGCCGAATCAGACAGAAGAGTCCGCCGCTCTTACAAGACGGCGGACCTCGACGGTCCCGCCCCTACGGCAGTGTGATTTCACCATGAGAACGTTGAAGCCTATATGGCGGGGGGCCCCCATCCGCGTGTCCTTGTTTTGAAATTCGGCTCGCTGAAACGCGTGGTGCGTCTTTCCCGTCTAGAGTCTGTTGCTAGTGTTTATTCTGTTGATTTTGATGGGGGCGTGGTTGCGCGTGATGGAAGCATTTGGAATCGGTACAGCCAAGCCTGCTTAAATAAACCCGATATGAAGGGGCGATGAGTTAGACGTAGGAGCACATAAGGAAGGGAGAAACAGAATGAGAGGGAAAATGAGAAGAGAGAAAACTAGGGAGGCGAAAACAGAAAGGAGAGATGGTTCTAAAATCGTACTTTGAACAAGATGAATACGTGATCATAATGATACGACAGCTTAATCGAGTTAACACTGGCGCTCGTTGGCTTGTTCACAGCTTGAGCCTAACACGACAGCAAACACCACGAACTCAACACTGAAAACCCAAAATGAATTTACATTATTCCC
>JAGVVM010012329.1:0-13880 GCA_019149425.1 Psidium friedrichsthalianum
ATGACATTTGAAGTTCGATTAAAGCATGGGACACGTTCCCATATTAAGGACTCAATTTTTTCTTTAAATGTTGCGTTGTCCAATACATACAAACATAGCAGTCGAACAATCAAATTATCATTGAAAAAAAAAACAAAAATTATCTTCCTTGATACGAAATACAAGTCCTTCACTATCATTTTGCAACTTCTATCCTAAATCCAAGTGGATGTTTGGCTCCAGCTCCACGTGCAGATGGTCACATTTTATGACGCACGGCTACGAGTATCTATGTTACCATCCACACATTGGAGCCTTCATCCTCTGCGATATTTTTTGTAGAAGGGTGAAATCTATGAAATCTAGGAAATTTAGGTCCAAAATTATGAAAATGAGGTCAAACTAGTATCATCTAAGCTTCTTCTATTTTTAGGAATTTCCTAAAATTTTTGTGATTTTTAAAAAATTTCAATTTTTTTTCGAAAATTTTTTATTTTTTATTTTTATTAGGTTGAGAGAAAAGTGATGAGAGAACTGAAAGGAAAAAGTGAGAAATGCGAGATTTTCATTCTGTTTTGTGATTCTCAAAAGTGATATAATTTCAGAACCAACTTTTTTTTTGGGTTCTGGATTTTACTTTAAAAGTGATTCTGATTCTCCAAAACTGATTTTTGGAACAGAATCAGAATCAGAATTATTTCCGTTACCAAACATGATTCTCATTCTTTACTATTCCAGGGAACAGAATTAGTCCTCCCGCTAATTTACTTAGGTTTCTAATCAACCTACCAAAAATGATTAGTGGCGACTCCAAATTTTAAAATCATTCAATCAAAAACCAAAGTTGCGATTCGGTAGGACTTGGGAGTGTCCGCGTTAGGTTAGTTAATCTAATTAACCTGATAATCCGTTCACCTGAATAAAATTTCTTTTAGGTCGCGACAGTGAGAAATTGGGCATTTTTAATAAAATTGGGCACATGAAAGAAATTGATTGGTTTGGCCATTATGTCGGCCATATGAATTGAAATATTTGGGCACGTGTTTTAAGTTTTGGCCTAACGTATTTGGCCAAGGTTTTTACCCAATTGAAACTGGCATTATTTCGTATGCCTGAGTGAAATATTTGGACTTGTATTTGAAATGTGGCCTAACGTACTTGGCCAATGATTTATGTCCAAATGAATTTAAAAAAATTTATACCTGAAAGGCAAGTGCGACAATTTGGGTTCGCAAAATGAGTTGATTGGCTTGGCCATTTGGCAGGAAATGTGGATTGAATATTTGAACCCGTATTTGAAATGTGGCCTAACGTACTTGGTCGATGATTTCTGTCCAAATGATTTTAAAGGATTTTACTGCCTGAAAGGCGAGTGTGACGGTTTTCGCATGTTTGATTGTATATCATTGTGACTTGGCGTAAAATGTAGCCATTGGCGTAAAATATAGCCACGGAGGCGTAAAATATAGCCTCAGAGGCAGAAAACGTAGCCTCGTGCACCCTGAAACGTTTGACGTGGGGTAGCTAGAGTGATAAGGTGCCAACTTGAGGCGTCCCACACGCCGGTGCGGCACAGACCCTGAGGCGACTACGACGCGGGTCAACCTGATGCGCCTATATGACGCGGGTCAAATTAGCTGTTAAGCCGAGGCTCATAATTGAGCGTGCATGCATGAGTGATTGCTATAATTGTCCTGGAGTGGACGTGTTTTCAATTGAAGTTTAATTGCCTTTATTAAGCCATTATCTGGTGTCGCGACCCGAAAAAAATATTAAATAAGAAATCGGGTGAACGGATTATCAGGTTAATTGACTAACCTAATTCGGACCCTCCCAAGTCCTACCGAATCGTAACTTAAGTTCTTTTCATGCAAAGATTTTTGATTTGGAGTCGCCACTAATCATTTTTGGTAGGTCGATTAGAAACCTAAATAAATTAGCAGGAGAACTAATTTATTTTTGCGAACCAGAAAAAATGGATTCGGGGACTTGATTACGCTAGATCATTCTAACGCCCTTTCGGTACCATTTTATTTCATGAAAGCTCATTTGAAATGATTGGGAAGAAGTTTGAGAAGGGTAAAATGGCCATTTTCAAGGATCGAGAGGTGGAAACATCAAAAATAGGGTTGGCCAGTCAAAAGAAAAAATTTGGTGGATACGCGTGAATTAATGACAACACAAATACGAATGCAACATATGGATACGGAGACATACGAGTACGACATGATATAATCGAAATTTAAATCAATTCATTTGGGCAAGGAAATTCTCGAAGATTTAATGGTTAGGATTAGTACCTGATTTGACAGATTTGATTGTCGAATTCGGACCTCGTGTCACCTTATGGATCAAGATTGCGGCTCGAACGATGGGGATGAACTCGTGACCTGTGTTGATCGGTAGAGAAATTAGTGATGATAACACTATATTTAAACTCCCACCATCTTCAAGACTCTCTTTTGGAAAAAGGATTCTCTCTTTTTTTTTCTTTTTTTCTCTCTAATTTCTTTCAATCTCTCAAAACTCTCTCAAACATCCAAAAAAAATTTCTCCCCAAAATCCCCCCAAAAAAATCCTCTCTCAAACACTTCAAATTTTCTCTAAAAAAAAAAAATCCTTACTCCCAAACTCACTTCTTCCTCCTTTTATAACCAACTCATCTATCTCCCATTCTAATTTTTCCACTAACTCTATTTCCCATTCTAATTTCTCCACTAACTCTTCTTCATTTTCATCTTCCCTTCTCCATCTCTATCTCACATTCTAATATCTCAACTAACCCTTCTTCATCTTCATCTTCCTTCTCCATCTCTATCTCACATTCTAATTTCTCCACTAACTCTTCTTCATCTCCATCTTCCATTCTCTATTCTTATCTTATTTTCTCTATCCATTCTTCTCCATCTTCTCTTCTCCATCTCCTTTTCTCCATCTCCTCTTCTCCATCTTCCCTTCTCTATTCTAATTTCTCCACTAACTCTTTTTTTTGTTATTTACAAAATAATCCTCAAGAGTTAGGTATTTGCACCCTAATCCCTGAGATTTTAAGTATTTGCAATTCAGTCCTTGGAGAAATATTTCTTTAAGTCCAAATCTCCTCAAAATTTTCAACACATCTCTCCTATACTTAGTCGAAATTCACCGCATATCAAATTTAAACTCATTTCTTGCCGCAAAATTTAATTAAAGCCCTTTTGCAAAATTGAGTCATTCTGAGTATAATTGGGCCAAGATGAAAATTTAGAATATTGGAGAATAATGTCACAACTCCTAAAAGTGAAAAATGAAAATAAATTGACTCAAATTGAATTTTTTAGGCCCGATTCGAGATTATACTCGTGAAGGAATACACGACCCCGAATTGGATTTTTTTAAATTTATGATGGCCAACATGAAAAGGATTTAAAAGAAAAATATTGACTATTTTTGCGTATTTTTGTGGCCTCAAATGCTATTATTTATTAAATATTTTTCTAATTTCTAAAAAAAAATATATAAAAATACAAAAAATACAAAAAATTATTTTTTGTTTAAAAATAGTTGCCTAAGCTTGGCCAAGGCTTCCAAAGTTGATTTTGTAATTTTCGCATTTTTTTCTTGATTTTTTATGAATTTTCGAAAATAAAAATACCAAAAATACTGAAAATATGAAAAATTATTTTTTGATCAAAATTGGTTCTCTAGGCTTAGCCAAGGTCCTCAAAGTTAACTTTTTAATTTTATGAATTTTTATGGATTTTTTTTATTAATTTTAAAAGAGAAAAGATGATTAAAAATCAGGTATCAACAGCTGCCCCTCTTTGAAAGGAAGGTCGGTAGAGGTTCATTTCAAAGACGAGATGACACATGAATCCTAATCGACTCAACCTAAGGAAAGAGTTGTGACATTTGATCTCTAATACCTTTCCATGTAAGTTCTGATTCAGGCCGGGTTTAAGGAGGCTTTCCATGCAGTGAGGGAGAGACAAAGAGGAAAGTTTACCTGGCACTTCCCTGCCCGTCATCTGGCTGTGGCCTGACATGAATACTCTTTGAACAGATACCCGAAGATTTATTCTGAGGATACTCCGGGGAGGTTGAGTTTTGACCTGTATGGTAGGTCGACCCATTGCAGAGTTCCTAATGAAAGGACTCAATTGGCGGCCTATCCTATTCAGAGGATTCGCCTGTATTTTGACCCGTATGGTGGGCCGTACCATGATAGAATTTCTAATGAAAGGGCTCTAGTGGCGATCTATCCTATTTAAAGGATTCGCCTGCATTTTGACCCGTATGGCGGGTCGTACCATGATAGAATCCTGATGAATGGATTCTACTGAGCGGTTTACCCGATATGGGTTCACCGAATAAAATGCCTGTAAGAAGGACTTTGAACATGGTACACCCGATGTGGGATCTACCGAAGGAGTGCTTGTAAGAAGGACTTTGTGCATGTAGGAAGGACTTAGTGCCTATAGAAAGGACTTGGTGCCTTGTAAGGACTTTTGAAAACGGACCGTTCCGTATTGGGGTTCCCAATGGAAGGGCTCCAGAGACAGCATACCCTACTGAAAGAGCTCGTCTCAGGGCTTGAAAATGGACCATTCCCGTATCGGGATTTCCAATGGAAGGGCTCTAGAGATAGCATACCCTACAAAAAGGGCTCGTTTATGTGGCGCTTGCAACTCAGGACTTGAAAATGGACCGTTCCGTATTGGGGTTTCCAATGGAAGGGCTTCTGTGTGCCTGTAAGAAGAACTTTGAGAGCCTATAAGAAGGACTTGGTGCCTGTACGAAGGACTTTGGGTGCCTGTAAGAAGGACTTTGGGTTGCATGTAAGAAGGACTTTTGTGTCACGAGGGGCGCCATTTTGGGATTTGGGAAGAACAAGGAATCTTGCAGAAGCTCAAACCCGATTTATCTTACCTCAAAGGGTGCCATTCTGGGATCTGGGGAGACCAGGAATCCTACAGAAGCTCAAACCAAATTTTACTTACCTCAAAGGGTGCCATTCTGGGATCTGGGGAGACCAGGAATCCTGCAGAAGCTCAAACCCAATTTTACTTACCTCAAAGGGTCCCATTCTGGGATCTGGGGAGACCAGGAATCCTGCAGAAGCTCAAACCCAATTTTACTTACCTCAAAGGGTACCATTCTGGGATCTGGGGAGACCAGGAGTCCTGCAGAAGCTCAAACCCAATTTACATTCTCCTGTTACTTTAGGAATAAGCCAAAGAGGCAGAGATTAAGAACACGAGAGTGGGTCAATCGTCAACTAATGAAGGTTTCATGAGAACATGTCGTTCACGCGTCGAAAGTGTTCAGAAGACTTACCTGGGTCTTCTGGGTTAACGATCATGGCATGGATAGTTTGACTATATTATGCCTACTTATCCACTGAATGGCCGTATGTGCTATACTGGATTCGAGTACTCTGACAATCGTCAGAATTCATTTCTTGAAAAGTTCAGGTTGAAGATATACATACCTGAGGATTTGGAAGATTGCCTAGTGATTTCTTGACAACTAGGCTTTCTCTCTCAACAATTGTCGTATGAATTTTGAGACCTTGGAAGGTAACTCAAACATCAGGAATGTATTACCTATCAGGCAGTGTTAGAGGTAACATGCGCAAGCATTCTCATCAATGAGTTCATTGGTTCATGCAAAACTACTTAGCAAAGTTTACAGTGATTAGAAACAATCTGTGTAATAACTCATGATGCAATCAATCAAAATGTGGATCATGCATGGCTATTCTGTCAAGTTTGCATTACCAATTCTGTTCAAGGAGGTTATCACAGTATGAATACCTCGAATGTAATATGAATGGGGGACTTCAGTCCGAAAGGGCTTTCTCTCACTCTCGAGAAAGGCTGTTTATTCTGATTGCAGGATTTAAAAGAAATCACTCAATCTTGCCATCATCGCATTCAGCAAAGGTCTGAGTAATCTCGTAATTAGTACAATCAAGCCAATCTAGAGGTCTTGATTAGGACCATAATATAGGCTGGGTCAAAGGTTTACCAAAGGGGACTCTTCTGAGTCAAGGCCATTGACAAAAAGTATTCATCATTTGTTCCGGGTTTACAAATCAAGAACCCTGCAAAAATGAGAGAGAAATAGTCTTGCTCGTACCTTTTCGAACGATGCTTAAAATCTTTCAACTCCACGTTAATTCAAGCGCCTTAACCAGAAAAGACTTTCACGGGTTGTAGCGTAAGTTGGGTTTGGGTACCAAGGAAGGCTCATTTTGGCCCAGAAGATATATGGGGTGGGTTTGACGTTGATGATCATTGCATCTTTGTCACCAGTTTCGGCCCTTCTAAAACAGTCCTTAAAGAATACCATCGTTATCTGAGGATGGTATCTACTTCTGCTGGTACCATTGTCGCTTCCGAACGGTGTAGACTTCAACCGTATATTTTGCAATCTGACTCCTTCAACGAATTTTCTCTTGCAATCAGGTCCCATTGGGGATTTACCGAAGGAGATGGTATGTTTTCACTGAGTTTTCAAAGGCATTCAAAAATGAATATTGATTCGAATGGGCATTGGTCTTGCTTTTGACTGACACTTTGCTTTTTCATGCTCAGGGACTGGCTTTTCTTCTTTTGGTTTCGCCTTTTGCCTTTTGTCTTTTCCGTTCTGTTTAGAAAGGAGAATTTTCAAAAATTGTGCCATATACACACATGTATATTAAAAATTTAGCACACATGGGGAGTCGACTCGGGAACTCTTTGTAGACCTATTTTTTCCGAGTTCTTCTGCTTTGAGGTAGTGCCATTGTCATCTTAGAATGAGCAATGATTACCAACGGGGTTTTAAGAAATGAATATACAAGCTCAATTGGGTGATGCAAAGGATACGAGTGTATCGGATAGGGAAATGAATGCTTTTCATCATCCTAAGGCACTTGAATTACCGTACGATGCTGAAAGCAAAGCAACACTCGAAAATTAATGTTAGTCCGAGCAAGAAAATTTCTAGCCATTTACCTCATGGTATTGTTGGAACTACCTCCATCCGGCCCCGATGTGGGGTGGTTCTTGATAGGGATTATGAAATAAAGTCGCCTGCCCAAATAGGTTGTCAATGGTTACCTGTAGTGTTTAGGATAGAGAAATGAATGCCTCCTTCCTTTCGGTATCGTACCTTTTGCGAGAAAACCCATTGCCTTTGGGAATACGGAACCTATTTGGCGTATAACTCACTATGGATATGGGACGTGTATGGAAACGGGGTGCCTTTCATCATCCTGTCATGCCCCATTCTACACATTCGATGCATCATATGCAGTTTATGCCTCAAGCCGGAATTGGCAAAATTAAGCATGCAGAATAGTCGTACATGAATCGTGGCATGTGTAAACGCAATGCAGATGTAGCAGTTTTCAGCCTCACACGTGTTTACCAAAAATGCAAGTATGGAAGAAAATGGGTGAATTTGAATTGCCCCTGGATATGTAAGCAGATCGAGCAAATTGGGGATCTACTCCTTAAGTTGAGGAATGGCCCGTATCTGAGTTTGTCCCTGCACAGCATTTGGGCCTTTTCAATGTTAACAACTGTCATGGTTGTCGGTCGAACGCCTTTTTTCGATTCAGGGTAGCCATCAATTTGCCCCATTTTCATCAGAGTGGATCTTATCAGATGATTATAATTTTGCCCCTTGGGGCTATCTTCTTCGACATATTAAATGTTAGTATTAATATTTCCTGTCAAAAGAAAAGGAGACATGTTAGCCAATATTGGAAGGGATGAATTGGAAACGATACTGATTTACCTTTCATCTTGAATTTTTTGCACGGCCTCTTTATTAGCTTCGCTAGATTGAGTTTCCCTTGGCTTTCGCTGGACACTTCAACATTAGGCTAAGATCGTGACAAAATACTGACCTTGGTATTGCTCGTCAAGTATTCCTGTTTCTTTCTGCAAAAAGAAATGAGTAAAAAGTCGTTTTATTTATTTACAATACTTACAACATTCCCCACCCTTGGGGATCGAACTCGGGATATTTCGGACCGCTGTCATTTCCCATGCCATCAGGCCCATTGGACCGTAGACGTCCATGGACGCTTTCTTTTAAGAGTTAACCGTTGAGATGGCATGGTCTTGCTACTTTGCATTGGGCAATTCCACATCCCGGTTCTTTTCAAGGCCATTTAAAATCCCTGTTAAAAATGAAAGTAATTCAGGACTCAAGATGATTATGGAAAAATTAGAACGATACAAGATTACCGATCTTTGAGATTGCTCGGGCTTTTTGTTCGCCTCTTTCTTGTTTGAAGTCATCCATCCAAAGGTGATGTCCACAAATCAATTTGCCCCTAATTTTGTTCAATCTGGGAATTTCGCATTTGGGTACAACTGTATTATTGGGTCGGTTTGCGAATTCCTGAAAACAACATGGATCCAATTTAAAATGGGAGCAATTGAGGGTAAATTGAAACGATACGGGTTTACCCTTCGAGCCTACGCGGATTTTTACTCGCAATTAATGCTATCCCGAGTTTGGTGAAGTAAAGGCTCCAAGCATTTAATAGGAGAACGGGAAATTACTACTTTCTGCTTTTGCGTTCATTCCGGATATCAATAAAAGTAGAAAACATCCAATGCAAGGAAATAAAGCATCTGCATTTGTTCAGGATCGATTTCGCTCCCTCTGCAGGCTCTCCCATGATCAGCTGGCTTCATTCCGGATCAGCTATGCATCGGCCATGTTGAAGATCCCGTGATCACTAGCTTTGAAATACAGGCTTGTGTGCATATTACAGTCCTAGTGCTTCATCAACATTGAACTGGTTGATCAGGGCGGTGAGTTCGTCGTCAATGCCACTTGCCTGGTGGTGATACCTCTCCCCTTCCTCGGGAGGCATCAATGCTGACCCCATGGGCTCGGTCTTTTCATGCTTTCCCCCAACAGAACTTGATCCTGTCATAAACTGGTCTAACTCACCTCTTAAACGTGCATTTTCGATCCTCAGATAATGTATTTCATCGAGGGTGAGGAGGCTATTGCAGTTGGAGCAGGTGGCGGAGTCAAAAGCCTCTTTATACATCCTGTTTTTCGCTCGGAGGTTTTCATTTTCAACTCTTAGAAACTCAGCTTCGTTGTGCTCATGACGAGTCTTCATTCGGGTTCGCCTATTTTGAAACCAGAACTTGATTTGCAAAGGTTCAAGTCCTAGCTCTTGACTCAGTTCCATTTTCTGTTTGCCGTCTGGCATAGGGCACGTTCTGAAGAAATCCTCAAGCCTTTGTACTTGCTCTTCAGTATGGCGACGGTAACGCTTCCTTTGAACCTTACTGTTGTTGTCCTTATCTTTACTGAGATCTTGGACGTCGTCGGCGGAAGGGCCAGGCTCCATGGGCTCGATCCCAAACATGGCTTCGAACTCCTCTCCCATATTCAGAAAGTAACGATAGCTCTCGAGAGTATTGGGTTGAGACATCTTCGATTTGGTTAATGGTTTCTCAAGGTTTGCCACTCGCTTCTGGTATTTTCACTCTCTCTGAATTTTTCTGAGCGACTGTGTATGCTTCGAAACTCTCTTTGGATGAAGATTATCAGAAGAATGGCTCTTTTTAAAATTTACTCGTGGGTTTAGGAATTATATTGCTCACCCCGGGAATTCTGTCTTTTTCAACCACTTTACCGTGTCTCCTGCACGGTTTCCTTTCTTTCGTCTTTTTATGGTAGGGGTCCCCATCGTCATATCTCTCGCTTATCTCCACCGTTAATTTTGCCGGTGCGTTCTCCCATAAAGACGGATCTCATCTTCTTTTCCGCTGCAAATTTTCTTTGTCCCCCACCTACGTCGTCCTTTTTCTCTTTCTTTCTAAAGCAGTGGTATCACCTCAAACTTTTCTGCAAAGATATCAAATTTGCTTGGCTCGAGATAGCAGACCGATAGGGGATTCGAGCTGACAAAGATAAAATCGGAAAGGAATGGCCGGTAGGAAAATCTGACCGATAGATATTGCTACTGTGAAATCAATATTTAACTCGAGACAGATTACCATCTTCGCATTCTAATCGTTTGTCCTGACTCTCTCCTCGATAATGGCCAATCTCCCTACCCATATCTTCCTAGCCAACGTTATGTTCAAATGGGAGAGGCTATATCATCTTCTTGGCCGAGGCTATATCTACATAGCCCATCATCCGAGTGTCGAAGCTGAGATCCTCGGTTTGTTCAGGGAGATAAATGCTTCTTCAGTTGAAGGCACCCATTTGGAGAGGGAATACAGGGCGTTCCCACATGTCTTCATTGACTATTTGGAAGCTTGTCGGAACACGCAGGAGACGGTCACCTTAGCCCGCGTCGTGAAGGCCCGCTACCAAGATCGATCTGAGTGCCTGGAGTTTGCAGAACGCTCAGTTGCTCGATACAAGAAGACCGTCAAGTCTGCTGAAGAGCGGGTTTCGCTATTGGTTCACGAGAGAGAGAAGCTGGTGGAGCACCTAGCTTTAAACCAGACATACTTTGAGCATGATCCGAGCGACATCATGATGAAGTTTAGATGTAAGTGGCTGGAGGAGAGGCTTGACGATCTAACGGCTGATATAGCTTTTGAGAGGGACTTGATCACAATCTGAAACTCGCCGTTGAACACTATGAGATTAGTGCAGCTAGGCACAAGGAAAAATGCACCCGCCTGTTCTTCAAGCTTGCAGATCTCGAATCCCAGGTCGCTCAATGTATGCATAGCATTAATTTCATGGAAAGCCAGTTGAACTCTTTTGTAATGCTTATTAGGGCTCAGTTTGGCTTTACTTTTCCTCCCCGGTAAGCTGTTGTAATACTTCTTGATGAATGGAACGAAAGAAAAGCTTCACATGTTTGTGCTTTTATTTTCTGCCATCTTTTCTTCCATATAGCATGATGGATGATCTGAGGTACTGGAAATGCTGAGGCTTGACATTCTTCTTGATGTTCTTGTTAGCTGCGGTTGACGATGATATCAAGAACATCAAAGAAGCATTCGGGGTGGCCCCCACTAGCCACCTTGAGCCCTGCAAGCTAGTCGCGTGAATTATTACAGATACGACTACTCGGTCAGCATGCCAATAAATAACCCATGCCACCTGTTGCGCGCCCCACTTCACTCATGCTTTTCTCTTTCGGCGCCCACTCGTTCGTGTCGGTCACCTGTAGCGTCGGGAGAAATGATTGTGGGCCATGCTCAGTAATAAAATGCTGGTCCTCTAAAATCTTCCATGTCGTTCGAATCCGAGAAAGTTAAAAGATAAGCCTTTAGCTGATTTAATCAAGAAGGCGCCGCAAGATGAATTTGCTTCATGGGTTCTGTTTACACAGTCTGTGTTTTTCAACAAAAATATAAGAACCCCTCTCAATACATTAAAAATGCCCCCACTCTTGTTCCGGATACATTCACTACCCCCATCAAATACATGGCCAATACGTGCTGACTGATTGACACGATTCTGTCTCTGGGACTCCTTCGTTGCCCTCAGGATTATCAGTTGCGCGTCGACCATTTCCTATCCTTTCGCATTCTTCAAGATCATCCTCGGTATAATGTTGAACCCGATTTTGCTCCTGCCTGGGGTACCTGTGATTCCCTGCAAAAGTAGAGAAAATAATTAGTACGTGATCTAAGAAAGGTCGGTCCATGACTCCTATATTAATTGAATTTTATTTTTCCATTTTTGTGAGAATTAGATGAAGTTTTCTTAGGAGGATACAGGTGAATTTCTCAAAAGAATTTTCTTGAAGGTTTTTTATAAACTTGAAAAATGTGAGAAAATCCCTTGACATATACCAAATTTTTTCAAAAAAATCTCTTCTTTTATCCAAATGAATTTTCAAGGGTAAATATGTTAGAAAATTCATTTCTACTGAAGTAGGAAAGATGTGACGAAATCCTTTATTGGTCCACAAAATTCCCTGAAGGGATTTTTCGCATTCATTTTTTAGAAATGGGATACCAATTTAATTTTTATTTTCTTTTGAAAAATGGCCGTGATATTAAATTCAAAATTTGACGACAGCTAACATGGACCGACCAAAAAAAATACAAGGTGAAGTTAGAAAACTTACTTTCACCATGAAAAATACCATGTAGGTCACATAGACATGCACATGAATCGTGAGTTTAAATCTTAGCCTATCTACTCTAAAGGCTGACAAATTGAAGCGAAAGACTTACGGCAAGGCGACAATCTCACGCACATAATCAAATTAGCCGTGATCCCACGACGTAATCAAGATTAGCCGGGCCTTTCCACTTTGGCTCCTCGAGTCAAAAATTATAACCCCCGCTTCGGTAATCTTACTAAGCCTGAGGCCTAACTTTTAAAACTCATTTTTGAAAAGAGGTTCGGGATTGAATCTGGACTAACTTTCGACGTGATCTCACGCCGAACGCTAGAACCAAATCACAACCCATCCTAAAACTAGTGGCCCAAGTCCGACCACGGGACGTGTGTGATGTAGTGCTAAACCAATTAATCATGCACAACAATTAAATGCAAACACTGCTTCAATAATGTGCAAAATTTAAACAAACAATTCCAACGTCAATCTGCAAAATAAAGGGTTAGTCAAACACTCCACCCTTATAACTCCCATCTGCCAAGACCATTTACACATAAAGAATGAGTCCCAAACAAGATCGCCAGAAGCGAGATATCCATGAAATTTCATTGGCCTAAGTCCACTAGGTTTTTAAAATTTCGAAAAGATTCAAGTACTCGCATTAGTGCATTCCTTTTCGAAATTCAAAAATACCAGTCTCCCAGCGGAGTCGCCAAGCTGTCGCGACCCGAAAAAAAAATATTTAAAATAAGAAATCAGGTGAACGGATTATCAGTTAATTGACTAACCTAATTCGGACCCTCCCAAGTCCTACCGAATCGCAACTTAAGTTCTTTTCATGCAAAGATTTTTGATTTGGAGTCGCCACTAATCATTTTGGTAGGTCGATAGAAATCTAAATAAATTAGCGGAAGAACTAATTTATTTCTGCGAACCAGAAAAAATGGGTTCGGGGACTTGATTACGCTAGATCATTCTAACGCCATTTCGATACCATTTTATTTCATGAAAGCTCATTTAAAATGATTGGGAAGAAGTTTGGGTCAATTGACCAGAAGGGTTAAATGGCCATTTTTCAAGGATCGAGAGGGGGAAACATCAAAATAGGGTTGGCCAGTCAAAAGAAAAAATTTGGTGGATACGCGTGAATTAATGACAACACAATACGAATGCAACATGTGGATATGGAGACATACGAGTACGACATGACATAATCGAAATTTAAATCAATTCATTTGGGCAAGGAAATTCTCGAAGATTTAATGGTTAGGATTATGACCTGATTTGACAGATTTGATTGTCGAATTCGGACCTCGTGTCACCTTATGATCAAGATTGCGGCTCGAACGATGGGGATGAACTCGTGACTTGTGTTGATCGATAGAGAAATTAGTGATGATAACACCTATATTTAAACTTCCACATCTTCAAGACTCTCTTTTGGAAAAGTGATTCTCTCTCTTTTTTTTTTATTTTTTTCTCTCTAATTTCTTTCAATCTCTCAAAACTTTCTCAAACATCCAAAAAAAATTTCTCCCCAAAATCCCCCAAAAATATCCTCTCTCAAACACTTCAAATTTTCTCTCCCAAAAAAAAATCTTACTCCCAAACTCACTTCTTCTCCTTTTATAACCAACTCATCTATCTCTCATTCTAATTTTTCCACTAACTCTATCTCCCATTCTAATTTCTCCCACTAACTCTTCTTCATTTTCATCTTCCCTTCTCCATCTCTATCTCACATTCTAATATCTCAACTAACCCTTCTTCATCTTCATCTTCCCTTCTCCATATTTATCTTCATTCTAATTTCTCCACTAACTTTTCTTCATCTCCATCTTCCCTTCTCTATTCT
>JAGVVM010012331.1:0-16928 GCA_019149425.1 Psidium friedrichsthalianum
AATATAACCATCCTTTTCCTTCATGAAATAAGAAGAGAAAAATTAAACCTCATCCACAACTAAAACACCCCACGTGCTCCGCTCGACGTTCAGTAGAGAGAAGCAACAGGAAATTGACATCGAAATCATGAAACACGATGAACTGATTAGGGTACAGAAACCCGAGATGTTCATGTCAAACCCGTCGCTCTGGTTCTCCGACTTCCTGCTCTTCATTGCCCCACTTTATGCTGCAACTCAGAATCAAGTACGAACCAAACCCATTCTCGATCGCCACACACGATTCGCGAAGTTTGCATCGGGTCCGTGAGTAACGTCCCCACACCGAAAGAAGACGTTTTCTCCCCGCCCACGTAATGATAACAATTCTGTCTCGAAAGTTATTCCTAGAAATTAAATATTTTTCTATTTCTAATCCCTGAGTAAATTTCTAAGCAGAGAAATATATTTGACATTGCCAGCTGTGGAGCCTCAAACGGCGATTGGTAGCCGGTGATAGGGACGCAAGAAAAAGGGAGACCGTCCGCAAGAGAGGAAGTGAGTAACAAGAAGAATTTTTATTTCTGTTTTTGCTTCAAAAATAGAAAATTAAAAATCTTTTACTTCTTATTTCTTATTTCAAATCCATTTCTGGACTAAAAATTTATTTTAAAAAAATGAAATTGAATTACCAAACGAGTTTCTACTCCAAATATTTTCTCAAGAACAAAAAGAAAAGAAAAATAGAATTGTTATCATTGGTGCCATTAGTATTTCCATTTAGAAATCTGGCGAATCTTTGCTCGTTTTCTTTCCAATTTTAGGACGCGTGCGTGGGACTACTAGAGGTTTTCCGGTTGTTCCAAGACAATCTTTCTTTATTCAAAACCGATCATAATCATGTCGAGGGCTACCGTCTTTTTCCCATGACTAGTGCTCCACGACAACGCTAACATAAAAGGATGGTTAGCTGACTAAGAGACTCGCACCAAATTTTGGCAATGGCACTTCCTGGTCTGTTCAAAAGCTTCCTCCCCTCCTCAATCCGCCATAGCCAACCTCCTCCCTCGTTCTTTGGACACCCTCACTCCTCATTCCCCTCCTCCGCCTACTCGAGTGCCCGACCGGTGACATGCACTTCCACAGTTAAAGATCGAGAGGTCATGAGACATTCAGCAAATAGGAAACCTAACGTGTGGGACTATGGCTTTCTGCAGTCACTTAGTGTCAATTGCACGGTAGTGGTTCTTTGCTCTCTTTTTCAACTCGAAATCGAGAAAATTGTCCAAAAATTATAAACCTATTTTATAACAATTAATTCATTCGTAAACCTTTCGATTGTACCGATTTAGTCATAAACCTTACAATTATGCTATTTTATTCAGAAACACTTTGATGATTTGCTAATTCAATCCCGAATCTCTTGATGATTTATCAATGTAGTTATTTTGGCCAATTATCTACACTACAAAAAAAAGGCAAATTAGCCACGAAAAATTAGCGACGGATTATAATTCATCGCTAATTTGCGACGAACTTAGCGACGAAAATAACTTTCATCGCAAATTCGTCGCAAAATTCGTCACAAAACAACACGAGACTTTTAGCGACGAAATATTAGCGATGAACAACAATTCGTCGCTAATTTGTGACGAAACTAGCGACGAAAATATTTTCGTCGCAAAATCCGTCACCAAATTCGCCGCAAAAAAACAAAAGGCTTTTAGCGACTAAAAATTAGCGATGAAATTAAATTCGTCGCTAATTTGCGACGAAAATATTTTCGTCGCAAAATCCATCACCAAATTCGCCGCAAAAAAACAAAAGATTCTTAGCGACTAAAAATTAGCGATGAAATTTAATTCGTCGTTAATTTGCGATGAAAATAGCGACGAAAAAAATTTGTTGCAAAATTCGTCGCAAAAGTCGTCCGTAATTAGCGACAACATACTTTTTCGTCGCTAAAATTAGCACGCGGCAACATAGTTTTGCGACTATTTTAGCGACGAACCATTTTCGTCGCTAAAATCCACCGACACTTTTTCGTCCTCACATTGGTGATCGAGAAAAATTTTCCCTTTTCAAATCTCTTCTCCCACTTTTCTCTGCACGCTCTTCCTTCACCCACTCTCTTCTCTCTTCTCTCTTCTCTCTTCTCTCTTCTCTTTTGTTATTTGTATTATATGGTAAGTATGAAATAAATTATTGTTTATTTCATCATTGTTTTCCATCAATTGCCATAAGCTTCATCGATATTGAGTAATTTTTCTTTTTTTTTTAGGTACATGTCGATGTGAGACATTACAATTCCCATTAAATTGAGCACTTTCAACTACCAAAAATTCAACCAAATACTTGGGTAAGTCTTCTTCCATTTGGTAATTTTTTCATTTTTTTCATTTGAATTTTTCTTTGAGTACGTTTATATTTCACTTGAATGAGTGCACGTATTCGTCACAAAATTCGTCGCTAATTAGCGATGATAGATGATGTTCGTCGCTAATTAGCGACGAAAACGTATTTTTTGGCTACTGTTCGTCGCTAATTAGCGACGAAAGGTGTGTTCGTCGCTAATTAGCGACGAACTCCTACTGTTCGTCGCTAATTAGCGACGAACCCGACTTTTCGTTGCTAATTAGCGACGAAAAGTCTGGTTCGTCGCTAATTAGCGACGACACGTACTATTCGTCGCTAATTTGTGAGGCTTCACCACTTGTTACCGATAACATTTTTTATGGTCGTCGCTAATTGGTGACGAAACAGATTTATTGCAAAATTAGCGATGACATTTGCGAAAACTTTTATCTGCTGAATTGATACTATAATAGTTTCGTGTAGAAAGTACAATAATGGTAAATTTCATATGTATGATAAAGTTAGGGAACATTTTTATAAATTTGGGTTTATCTTGAACCACTATAATTTTTTGCCATTGTGAACCACTTATAGTTTTAATTAAGAATATTAAACAGTAAATATGATATTTTTAATATTTTATGAGAATTTTTAATTTCTATACAGACACAATGCAAAGAGACAAAGCTTGGATGTATAATAGGAACTTACCTGGACGTCGAGGATTGACTGATGAGTTTCGCATTGGGTTGGAACAGTTTTTGGACTTTGCTAGTAGTAAATTTGAGTTCATGGATGGAAATAAGTTAAGATGTCCATGTAAAAAGTGCAGTAATGGTAAATTTCATGCGTGTGATAAAGTTAGAGAACATCTTTGTAGATTTGGTTTTACTCCAAACTACTATAATTGGACTTGTCATGGTGAACCATTTATATCTGATGAAGGATATCGAGGGAGTGACCAATTTCCAATTAGGGAAGAATGCAACTATTATAACCAATTAAACCCATACCAGAGGATGGTGATTGATGCAGCTGGTCAGAATTTTATTTTAGAATCGAACCATGCAAGTACCAGTTTTACTCCTACATCTGAGCAGGTTGGTACTAGTTATGCATCACAGTTGGAAGAGGTAGGAGTAACGGATTTTGATGAAAATGGAACTTTTCCATCTAATCAGTTCTGGGAAGCATTGAAAGCAGCAGATGAACCTTTATGGGCAGGTTGTGACAACCACACTAAATTATCAGTGACTTCAAGACTGTTAAATATCAAGGCAGAACATAATGTGTCTGAAAATTGTTTCAACTCTTTTGTTGAAGTAATGCGGGAAGCAATGCCTCGTGATAATATCATGCCAAGTGATTTTTACGATATGAAGAAGCTAATGGATAACTTAGGTCTTCCTGTTGTAAGGATTGATGTATGTAGCAGGGGTTGTATGTTATATTGGAGAGATGAAGAAAATGCAGAATCTTGCAAATTCTGTAGCCAACCTAGGTACAAGATTAACAGGAGGCAAGGTCATAATCAGAAGCGTAGACCATGCAAGCAAATGTTTTATTTGCCCTTAATTCCCAGATTGCAAAGGCTTTATGCGTCTCAAGCCACTGCTGAACAAATGACTTGGCATGCAAATCATGAAACAGAAGAGGATCTAATGTGTCATCCTTCAGATGCAGAGGCATGGAAACATTTTGATAGAACGTACCCTGAGTTTGCAAACGAGCCTCGAAACATCAGGTTAGGTCTTTGTGCTGATGGATTTGCCCCATTTGGAAAATCAGGAAAAAGTTATTCATGTTGGCCAGTTATCTTAACTCCGTACAATCTTCCACCCGGTATGTGCATGAAGACACCTTATATGTTTTTGACATTAATCGTGCCTGGGCCGCAAAATCCGAAGAAGTTGATAGATGTGTATATGCAGCCATTGATTGCAGAGTTACAACAGTTATGGGATGAAGGTGTCCTTACGTATGATGTTTCTACCGATCAAACATTTGTAATGAAGGCCGCTCTTCTTTGGACGATAAATGACTTTCCAGCTTATGGAATGTTATCTGGATGGAGTACAGCTGGGATCTTAGGATGTCCGATATGTATGGAGAGATCAAAGTCATTCAGATTAAATATGGCAAGAAGGCCAGCTATTTTGACTGTCACAGACAATTTTTGCCCATGAGTCATGCATTCAGAAGGAATAAAAAAGAGTTCATCAAGAATAGGATTGAAAGAACACGTCCACCATTGAGGTTGACCGGTGATCAAATTTGGGAGCGAGTCTATAACTTTCCAACTGTTGTTGAATCCCCTCATGGCACAACTATTGCGTATGGAAGTACACATAAGTGGACTAAACGCAGTATATTTTGGGATCTACCATATTGGAAGACCCATCTTATTCATCATAATCTTGACGTCATGCACATAGAAAAGAATGTTTTCGACAATGTCATAAATACTGTGATGGATGTCACTGGAAAACAAAAGACAATTTGAATGCAAGGAAAGATATGAGAGTTATTTGTGATCGGCCAGCACTAGACGTGGATGCAAGCAGCAGGGGACCAAAACCAAAAGCAGTTTATACATTAGACAGGGAGCAGAGACGGGTTCTGTGTCAATGGTTGAAATCTATGCGTTTTCCTGATGGATATGCTTCAAACCTCGGGAGATGTGTTGATTTGAATGAATGCAAGTTGACAGGTTTGAAGAGTCATGATTGCCATATATTTATGGAAAGATTAATTCCAATAGCTTTCAAGGAACTTCTACCAAACTTTGTATGGGGCGCAATTACAGAGTTAAGTAATTTCCTTCATGATCTTTGTTCAACAGTGTTGAAAGTATCCCACATGGAAAAACTAGAAAGAGATATTCCAATCATTCTTTGCAACTTGGAAAGGATATTTCCTCCATCGTTTTTTGATTCAATGGAGCATCTCTTGGTTCACTTGCCTTATGAGGCCAAAGTTGCTGGTCCTGTCCAATTTCGATGGATGTATCCATTTGAGAGGTAAAATATTTTTTAAATAAATTTCAAAATACTTTATTATATATTATGTTCTGATGAACTACTTTCTATTGCATTTAGGTTCTTATATCATTTGAAGAAAAAAGTGAAGAATAAGGCATGTGTTGAAGCTTCAATTTGTAATGCATATATTGTGGAAGAAGTGACAACATTTGCATCGTATTATTTTGAGCCGCATGTGCCGTGTAAGAGGCGGAGAGCAGGAAGAAATGATGAGGGCCCCGTTGATCCCAATTGCAAATCATTCTCTATTTTCAATTATCTTGGTCGACCAAGCGGGGCATGTAAGTTTCGTTACTTAACAGACGAAGAATGGCGAGCAGCCCATACGTATGTTTTACTAAACTGTCCAGAAGTGGAGCCATACTTCGAGTAAGTGTACATTTGCAAATATATATTGTGTGTGAAATATTAGCTAATATATATATATATATGGTATTTGTAATAGGATTTTTCAAACTTCAATGTATGGACTACCACCAAATGAGTTTGACCGTTTGTGCAATGAAGAATTTGCGGCATGGTTCAAAACATATGTAAGTTGTCTATGGACCAAAAACAAGTTATTAATATTTTATACCTCATTTATTAAAATGTATATTATTGACTTCGCGTGTGTGATCTTAGGTTCACAGTAATCGTGATCAAGTTGAAGAGCAAGAATTGTATATCATCTATCATGGGGTCCAAATTCAAGAGTGCGAACTTGGCCAGCATATTTCATAAACGGGTATAATTTTCACACTCAAGAATATGGAATGGGAAAAGCCACAATGAATAGTGGTGTGTGTGTTCGGTCATCCAATGGTGGTAGTGCAAAAGATGATTTTTATGGCTTGTTGGATGAAATCATAGAGATAGAGTACCCTGGACCATTCATGCGGGTTGTGTTATTTAAGTGCATGTGGTTCGATCCCGTCAAAGGAATGAAGGTGCATACGAAATTTAATTTGGTTGAAATAAATCACAAGAAAAGGTATATGAAATATGAACCATTTGTCTTGGCACAACAAGCAATTCAAGTATATTATGGATCATATCCTAGTTTGAAACGTGACAAAGCTGATTGGTGGGCTGTATGTAAAACCAAAGCACGAAGAAAAATCGAGGAACACTGGAAGGATACAGCATATCAACAAGATGAAGTTTGTAACACGGTTGAAACTGAGGAAGTTTGCATTCCAACTTTACGAGATCCATGTGGAGCAGTAATAGATGTGGATCCAACTGAAATTCATGAATCAAATTTGAAGGTGTTGAAGAATCTGATTTTGAGACAGAGGATGAAGATAACGATATTGAAGAAGGCGAAGATGAAGATCAAGACGAAGACGAAGATGAAGATGAAGATGAGGATGAGGATGAAGATTATGAATTTTGAAATTTTTTATCATTATTATTATTGTTGTTGTTCTTGTTAGGTTTTTTTTTTTTTAAAGTTGGGTTGTTTATTGTGAGATGAAAGGATTTTCAGATAGACTAGGATTTTGGACCTATTTTTTCAGTATTATATATTGTACTCGTATAATAGATTACTGCAAGGAGCGAAAATCTAAAAATACAGTAGAATCCTTTTGCAGGATGTAGCCCTATTTTGGGGTGAACCTGGGTAAATTTTGTGTCATTTTTTGTTTTTTTACCTTTTGAGTGATTTGTCGCTAAATTAGTCGCTAATTAGTGACGATCAAAGCATTTTCGTCACCAATAATTAGCGATGAAAATTTTTTCCGACGATAATTGTTGGTTTAGCGACGAAAAAATTATTTTGTCACTAATTGTTGGTTTAGCGACAAAATAAATTGGTCGCTAATTTTTTCGACGAAAAAATGGTTTTCCTTGCTAATTTTTTGCGACGAAAAATGATTTTCGTCGTAATTTTTGCAATCGCTAATTGTTAATTTAGCGACGAAAAATCATTTTCGTCGCTAATTTCTAGTTTAGCGACGAAAAAATAATTTCGTCGCTAATTACTAGTTTAGCGACAAAATGCAATTGGTCGCTAATTTTTGCGACGAAAAAATGGTTTTCGTCGCAAATTTTTGCAACGAAAAATGGTTTTCGTCGCTAAATGTTAATTTAGTAATTTCTGGTTTAGCGACGAAAAATTATTATTAGATTAGTGACAAATTGAAATTGGTCGCTAATTTTTGCGACGAAAATGATTTTCGTGGCTAATTTTTGCGACGAAAATTATTTTCGTCGCTAATTGATAATTTAGCGACGAAAAAATTTTCGTCGCTAATTATTAGTTAGCGACAAAATAAATTTTTCGCTAATTTTTGCGATGGAAAAACGATTTCGTCGCTAATTTTTTGCGACGAAAATAATTTTCGTCGCTAATATTTGCGACGAACTTATTTTCGTCGCTAATATTTTAACAATTAGCGACGAACATTATTTTTGTCGCTAATTGTTAAATTAGCGACGAAAAATTATTTTCGTCGCTAATTATTAGTTTAGCCACGAAATGAAATTGGTCGCAAATTTTTGCGACGAAAACCATTTTTTGTCACAAAAATTGCGACGAAGATCGTTTTCCTTCGCTAAAAATTTGCGACGAAAATGGTTTTCGTCGCAAAAATTTGCGACGAAAAATAGTTTTCGTCGCAAAGATTTGCGACCAATTTCGTTTCGTGGCTACACTATTATCGATCAACATATTTGGGGGCAGCAAAGGGTCTACCGGTCTGGATTTTGAGTTCTCAATATTTTGTAGTTTGCCGGATTTTTGGCGCAACGGGACGGGGCGAAGCTCCCGTGATAAAATGGCTAAGCGAGACTCTTAACAACGACACGAAGCTTCCTCGCTCTCTCTCACTCTCTTTCCTTTTTCCTTTGTGTCCGTTGGAAGGTGCTGTACTGCTCTCTCTCTCTCGTTCTTTGATTCTCTCACTCCTCGCTCCCCCGGAAGCATGGCGGTTTCCGGCGAACAACGACCTCCCGACAGCTCTCTCCCTCTTGAACTATTATCGAAAGCAGTAAAAAAAAAATGAAAAAGCTGGAGGAGGTGACTGCCATTCGGTGGGGGGGTGCTCTTATTAGTGACGACCGGTTTCTGGTCGTCGCAAATCAGCGACGACCAGTTCTGGTCGTCGCAACTGATTAGCGACGACCAGAACCGGTCGTCGCTAATAAGAGCACCCCCCCACCGAATGGCAGTCACCTCCTCCAGCTTTTTCATTTTTTTTTTTACTGCTTTCGATAATAGTTCAAGAGGGAGAGAGCTGTCGGGAGGTCGTTGTTCGCCGGAAACCGCCATGCTTCCGGGGGAGCGAGGAGTGAGAGAATCAAAGAACGAGAGAGAGAGAGCAGTACAGCACCTTCCAACGGACACAAAGGAAAAAGGAAAGAGAGTGAGAGAGAGCGAGGGAGCTTCGTGTCGTTGTTAAGAGTCTCGCTTAGCCATTTTATCACGGGAGCTTCGCCCCGTCCCGTTGCGCCAAAAATCCCGGCAAACTACAAAATATTGAGAACTCAAAATCCAGACCGGTAGACCTTTGCTGCCCCCAAATATGTTGATCGATAATAGTGTAGCCACGAAACGAAATTGGTCGCAAATCTTTGCGACGAAAACTCATTTTTCGTCGCAAATTTTTGCGACGAAAACCATTTTTCGTCGCAAATTTTTGCGAAGGAAAAACGATCTTCGTCGCAAATTTTGTGACAAAAAATGGTTTTCGTCGCAAAAATTTGCGACCAATTTCATTTCGTGGCTAAACTAATAATTAGCGACGGACATAATTTTTCGTCGCTAATTTAACAATTAGTGACAAAAAATAATGTTCGTCGCTAATTGTTAAAATATTAGCGACGAAAATAAGGTTCGTCGCAAATATTAGCGACGAAATTATTTTCGTCGCAAAAAATTGCGACGAAGATCGTTTTTCCATCGCAAAAATAGCGAAAAATTTATTTTGTCGCTCAACTAATAATTAGCGACGAAATTAGTTTTTCGACGCTAAATTATCAATTAGCGACGAAAATAATTTTCGTCGCAAAAATTAGCCACGAAGATCATTTTCGTCGCAAAAATTAGCAACCAATTTCAATTTGTCACTAATCTAATAATAATTTTTCGTCGCTAAACCAGAAATTACTAAATTAACATTTAGCGACGAAAACCATTTTTTCGTTGCAAAAATTTGCGACGAAAACCATTTTTTCGTCGCAAAAATTAGCGACCAATTGCATTTTGTCGCTAAACTAGTAATTAGCGACGAAATTATTTTTTCGTGGCTAAACTAGAAATTAGCGACCAAAATGATTTTTTGTCGCTAAATTAACAATTAGCGATTGCAAAAATTAACGACGAAAATCATTTTTCGTCGCAAAAATTAGCAAGGAAAACCATTTTTTCGTCGAAAAAATTAGCGACCAATTTATTTTGTCGCTAAACCAACAATTAGTGACAAAAATAATTTTTTCGTCGCTAAACCAACAATTATCGTCGGAAAAAATTTTCATCGCTAATTATTGGTGACGAAAATGCTCTGATCGTCACTAATTAGCGACTAATTTAGCGACAAATCACTCAAAAGGTAAAAAAACAAAAAATGACACAAAATTTACCCAGGTTCACCCCAAAATAGGGCTACATCCTGCAAAAGGATTCTACTGTATTTTTAGATTTTCGCTCCTTGCAGTAATCTATTATACGAGTACAATATATAATACTGAAAAAATAGGTCCAAAATCCTAGTCTATCTGAAAATCCTTTCATCTCACAATAAACAACCCAACTTTAAAAAAAAAAAACCCTAACAAGAACAACAATAATAATAATAATGATAAAAAATTTCAAAATTCATAATCTTCATCCTCATCCTCATCCTCATCTTTCATCTTCGTCTTCGTTTGATCTTCATCTTCGCCTTCGTCAATATCGTTATCTTCATCCTCTGTCTCAAAATCAGATTCTTCAACACCTTCAAAATTTGATTCATGAATTTCAGTTGGATCCACATCTATTACTGCTCCACATGGATCTCGTAAAGTTGGAATGCAAACTTCCTCAGTTTCAACCGTGTTACAAACTTCATCTTGTTGATATGCTGTATCCTTCCAGTGTTCCTCGATTTTTCTTCGTGCTTTGGTTTTACATACAGCCCACCAATCAGCTTTGTCACGTTTCAAACTAGGATATGATCCATAATATACTTGAATTGCTTGTTGTGCCAAGACAAATGGTTCATATTTCATATACCTTTTCTTGTGATTTATTTCAACCAAATTAAATTTCGTATGCACCTTCATTCCTTTGACGGGATCGAACCACATGCACTTAAATAACACAACCCGCATGAATGGTCCAGGGTACTCTATCTCTATGATTTCATCCAACAAGCCATAAAAATCATCTTTTGCACTACCACCATTGGATGACCGAACACACACACCACTATTCATTGTGGCTTTTCCCATTCCATATTCTTGAGTGTGAAAATTATACCCGTTTATGAAATATGCTGGCCAAGTTCGCACTCTTGAATTTGGACCCCATGATAGATGATATACAATTGTTGCTCTTCAACTTGATCATGATTACTGTGAACCTAAGATCACATACGCGAAGTCAATAATATACATTTTAATAAATGAGGTATAAAATATTAATAACTTGTTTTTGGTCCATAGCAACTTACATATGTTTTGAACCATGCCGCAAATTCTTCATTGCACAAACGGTCAAACTCATTTGGTGGTAGTCCATACATTGAAGTTTGAAAAATCCTATTATCAAATACCATATATATATATATATTAGCTAATATTTCACACACAATATATATTTGCAAATTTACACTTACTCGAAGTATGGCTCCACTTCTGGACAGTTTAGTAAAACATACGTATGGGCTGCTCGCCATTCTTCGTCTGTTAAGTAACGAAACTTACATGCCCCGCTTGGTCGACCAAGATAATTGAAAATAGAGAATGATTTGCAATTGGGATCAACGGGGCCCTCATCATTTCTTCCTGCTCTCCGCCTCTTACACGGCACATGCGGCTCAAAATAATACGATGCAAATGTTGTCACTTCTTCCACAATATATGCATTACAAATTGAAGCTTCAACACATGCCTTATTCTTCACTTTTTTCTTCAAATGATATAAGAACCTAAATGCAATAGAAAGTAGTTCATCAGAACATAATATATAATAAAGTATTTTGAAATTTATTTAAAAAATATTTTACCTCTCAAATGGATACATCCATCGAAATTGGACAGGACCAGCAACTTTGGCCTCATAAGGCAAGTGAACCAAGAGATGCTCCATTGAATCAAAAAACGATGGAGGAAATATCCTTTCCAAGTTGCAAAGAATGATTGGAATATCTCTTTCTAGTTTTTCCATGTGGGATACTTTCAACACTGTTGAACAAAGATCATGAAGGAAATTACTTAACTCTGTAATTGCGCCCCATACAAAGTTTGGTAGAAGTTCCTTGAAAGCTATTGGAATTAATCTTTCCATAAATATATGGCAATCATGACTCTTCAAACCTGTCAACTTGCATTCATTCAAATCAACACATCTCCCGAGGTTTGAAGCATATCCATCAGGAAAACGCATAGATTTCAACCATTGACACAGAACCCGTCTCTGCTCCCTGTCTAATGTATAAACTGCTTTTGGTTTTGGTCCCCTGCTGCTTGCATCCACGTCTAGTGCTGGCCGATCACAAATAACTCTCATATCTTTCCTTGCATTCAAATTGTCTTTTGTTTTTCCAGTGACATCCATCACAGTATTTATGACATTGTCGAAAACATTCTTTTCTATGTGCATGACGTCAAGATTATGATGAATAAGATGGGTCTTCCAATATGGTAGATCCCAAAATATACTGCGTTTAGTCCACTTATGTGTACTTCCATACGCAATAGTTGTGCCATGAGGGGATTCAACAACAGTTGGAAAGTTATAGACTCGCTCCCAAATTTGATCACCGGTCAACCTCAATGGTGGACGTGTTCTTTCAATCCTATTCTTGATGAACTCTTTTTTATTCCTTCTGAATGCATGACTTATGGGCAAAAATTGTCTGTGACAGTCAAAATAGCTGGCCTTCTTGCCATATTTAATCTGAATGACTTTGATCTCTCCATACATATCGGACATCCTAAGATCCCAGCTGTACTCCATCCAGATAACATTCCATAAGCTGGAAAGTCATTTATCGTCCAAAGAAGAGCGGCCTTCATTACAAATGTTTGATCGGTAGAAACATCATACGTAAGGACACCTTCATCCCATAACTGTTGTAACTCTGCAATCAATGGCTGCATATACACATCTATCAACTTCTTCGGATTTTGCGGCCCAGGCACGATTAATGTCAAAAACATATAAGGTGTCTTCATGCACATACCGGGTGGAAGATTGTACGGAGTTAAGATAACTGGCCAACATGAATAACTTTTTCCTGATTTTCCAAATGGGGCAAATCCATCAGCACAAAGACCTAACCTGATGTTTCGAGGCTCGTTTGCAAACTCAGGGTACGTTCTATCAAAATGTTTCCATGCCTCTGCATCTGAAGGATGACACATTAGATCCTCTTCTGTTTCATGATTTGCATGCCAAGTCATTTGTTCAGCAGTGGCTTGAGACGCATAAAGCCTTTGCAATCTGGGAATTAAGGGCAAATAAAACATTTGCTTGCATGGTCTACGCTTCTGATTATGACCTTGCCTCCTGTTAATCTTGTACCTAGGTTGGCTACAGAATTTGCAAGATTCTGCATTTTCTTCATCTCTCCAATATAACATACAACCCCTGCTACATACATCAATCCTTACAACAGGAAGACCTAAGTTATCCATTAGCTTCTTCATATCGTAAAAATCACTTGGCATGATATTATCACGAGGCATTGCTTCCCGCATTACTTCAACAAAAGAGTTGAAACAATTTTCAGACACATTATGTTCTGCCTTGATATTTAACAGTCTTGAAGTCACTGATAATTTAGTGTGGTTGTCACAACCTGCCCATAAAGGTTCATCTGCTGCTTTCAATGCTTCCCAGAACTGATTAGATGGAAAAGTTCCATTTTCATCAAAATCCGTTACTCCTACCTCTTCCAACTGTGATGCATAACTAGTACCAACCTGCTCAAATGTAGGAGTAAAACTGGTACTTGCATGGTTCGATTCTAAAATAAAATTCTGACCAGCTGCATCAATCACCATCCTCTGGTATGGGTTTAATTGGTTATAATAGTTGCATTCTTCCCTAATTGGAAATTGGTCACTCCCTCGATATCCTTCATCAGATATAAATGGTTCACCATGACAAGTCCAATTATAGTAGTTTGGAGTAAAACCAAATCTACAAAGATGTTCTCTAACTTTATCACACGCATGAAATTTACCATTACTGCACTTTTTACATGGACATCTTAACTTATTTCCATCCATGAACTCAAATTTACTACTAGCAAAGTCCAAAAACTGTTCCAACCCAATGCGAAACTCATCAGTCAATCCTCGACGTCCAGGTAAGTTCCTATTATACATCCAAGCTTTGTCTCTTTGCATTGTGTCTGTATAGAAATTAAAAATTCTCATAAAATATTAAAAATATCATATTTACTGTTTAATATTCTTAATTAAAACTATAAGTGGTTCACAATGGCAAAAAAATTATAGTGGTTCAAGATAAACCCAAATTTATAAAAATGTTCCCTAACTTTATCATACATATGAAATTTACCATTATTGTACTTTCTACACGAAACTATTATAGTATCAATTCAGCAGATAAAAGTTTCGCAAATGTCATCGCTAATTTTGCAATAAATCTGTTTCGTCACCAATTAGCGACGACCATAAAAAATGTTATCGGTAACAAGTGGTGAAGCCTCACAAATTAGCGACGAATAGTACGTGTCGTCGCTAATTAGCGACGAACCAGACTTTTCGTCGCTAATTAGCAACGAAAAGTCGGGTTCGTCGCTAATTTAGCGACGAACGTAGGAGTTCGTCGCTAATTAGCGACGAACCACACCTTTCGTCGCTAATTAGCGACGAACAGTAGCCAAAAAATACGTTTTCGTCGCTAATTAGCGACGAACATCATCTATCATCGCTAATTAGCGACGAATTTTGTGACGAATACGTGCACTCATTCAAGTGAAATATAAACGTACTCAAAGAAAAATTCAAATGAAAAAAATGAAAAAATTACCAAATGGAAGAAGACTTACCCAAGTATTTGGTTGAATTTTTGGTAGTTGAAAGTGCTCAATTTAATGGGAATTGTAATGTCTCACATCGACATGTACCTAAAAAAAAAAGAAAAATTACTCAATATCGATGAAGCTTATGGCAATTGATGGAAAACAATGATGAAATAAACAATAATTTATTTCATACTTACCATATAATACAAATAACAAAAGAGAAGAGAGAAGAGAGAAGAGAGAAGAGAGAAGAGAGTGGGTGAAGGGAAGAGCGTGCAGAGAAAAGTGGGAGAAGAGATTTGAAAAGGGAAAATTTTCTCGATCACCAATGTGAGGACGAAAAAGTGTCGGTGGATTTTAGCGACGAAAATGGTTCGTCGCTAAAATAGTCGCAAAACTATGTTGCCGCGTGCTAATTTTAGCGACGAAAAAGTATGTTGTCGCTAATTACGGACGACTTTTGCGACGAATTTTGCAACAAATTTTTTTCGTCGCTATTTTCATCGCAAATTAACGACGAATTAAATTTCATCGCTAATTTTTAGTCGCTAAGAATCTTTTGTTTTTTTGCGGCGAATTTGGTGATGGATTTTGCGACGAAAATATTTTCGTCGCAAATTAGCGACGAATTTAATTTCATCGCTAATTTTTAGTCGCTAAAAGCCTTTTGTTTTTTTGCGGCGAATTTGGTGACGGATTTTGCGACGAAAATATTTTCGTCGCTAGTTTCGTCACAAATTAGCGACGAATTGTTGTTCATCGCTAATATTTCGTCGCTAAAAGTCTCGTGTTGTTTTGTGACGAATTTTGCGACGAATTTGCGATGAAAGTTATTTTCGTCGCTAAGTTCTTCGCAAATTAGCGATGAATTATAATCCGTCGCTAATTTTTCGTGGCTAATTTGCCTTTTTTTTGTAGTGTAGATAATTGGCCAAAATAACTACATTGATAAATCATCAAGAGATTCGGGATTGAATTAGCAAATCATCAAAGTGTTTCTGAATAAAATAGCATAATTGTAAGGTTTATGACTAAATCGGTACAATCGAAAGGTTTACGAATGAATTAATTGTTATAAAATAGGTTTATAATTTTTGGACAATTTTCTCGATTTCGAGTTGAAAAAGAGAGCAAAGAACCACTACCGTGCAATTGACACTAAGTGACTGCAGAAAGCCATAGTCCCACACGTTAGGTTTCCTATTTGCTGAATGTCTCATGACCTCTCGATCTTTAACTGTGGAAGTGCATGTCACCGGTCGGGCACTCGAGTAGGCGGAGGAGGGGAATGAGGAGTGAGGGTGTCCAAAGAACGAGGGAGGAGGTTGGCTATGGCGGATTGAGGAGGGGAGGAAGCTTTTGAACAGACCAGGAAGTGCCATTGCCAAAATTTGGTGCGAGTCTCTTAGTCAGCTAACCATCCTTTTATGTTAGCGTTGTCGTGGAGCACTAGTCATGGGAAAAAGACGGTAGCCCTCGACATGATTATGATCGGTTTTGAATAAAGAAAGATTGTCTTGGAACAACCGGAAAACCTCTAGTAGTCCCACGCACGCGTCCTAAAATTGGAAAGAAAACGAGCAAAGATTCGCCAGATTTCTAAATGGAAATACTAATGGCACCAATGATAACAATTCTATTTTTCTTTTCTTTTTTGTTCTTGAGAAAATATTTGGAGTAGAAACTCGTTTGGTAATTCAATTTCATTTTTTTAAAATAAATTTTTAGTCCAGAAATGGATTTGAAATAAGAAATAAGAAGTAAAAGATTTTTAATTTTCTATTTTTGAAGCAAAAACAGAAATAAAAATTCTTCTTGTTACTCACTTCCTCTCTTGCGGACGGTCTCCCTTTTTCTTGCGTCCCTATCACCGGCTACCAATCGCCGTTTGAGGCTCCACAGCTGGCAATGTCAAATATATTTCTCTGCTTAGAAATTTACTCAGGGATTAGAAATAGAAAAATATTTAATTTCTAGGAATAACTTTCGAGACAGAATTGTTATCATTACGTGGGCGGGGAGAAAACGTCTTCTTTCGGTGTGGGGACGTTACTCACGGACCCGATGCAAACTTCGCGAATCGTGTGTGGCGATCGAGAATGGGTTTGGTTCGTACTTGATTCTGAGTTGCAGCATAAAGTGGGGCAATGAAGAGCAGGAAGTCGGAGAACCAGAGCGACGGGTTTGACATGAACATCTCGGGTTTCTGTACCCTAATCAGTTCATCGTGTTTCATGATTTCGATGTCAATTTCCTGTTGCTTCTCTCTACTGAACGTCGAGCGGAGCACGTGGGGTGTTTTAGTTGTGGATGAGGTTTAATTTTTCTCTTCTTATTTCATGAAGGAAAAAGGATGGTTCTATTT
>JAGVVM010012333.1:0-13417 GCA_019149425.1 Psidium friedrichsthalianum
AAATTCAAAATTTTCTCACCCCAAAAATCCTCCCTTTCAAGCTCTCTTCTTCCTCCTTTTATAGCCACTCATTTACCTCCCATTCTAATTTCTCCATTAACTCTATCTCCCATTCTAATTTTTCCACTAACTCTTCTTCATCTTCATCTTCCTTCTTCATCTCTATCTCACATTCTTTCTCCACCTATTCTTCTCCATCTCCATCTTCCCTTCTCTATATATATCTCCCATTCTAATTTTCCACTAACTCTTCTTCATCTCCATTTTCCCTTCTCTTATCTTATTTCCTCCATCCATTCTTCTCCATCTTCTCTTCTCCATCTTCTCTTCTCCATCTCCTCTTCTCCATCTCCCCTTCTTTATCTTATTTTCTCCATCCATTCTTCTCCATCTCCTCTTCTTCATCTTCTCTTCTCCATCTCATCTTCTTCATCTTCCCTTCTAATTTCTCCACTAACTCTTTTTTTTTTGTTATTTGCAAAATAATCCTTAAGAGTTAGGTATTTACACTCTAGTCCTTGAGATTTTGAGTATTTGCAATTTAGTCCCTGAAAAAAAAAATATTTCTTTAAGTCCAAATCTCTTCAAAATTTTCAACACACCTCTCCTATGCTTAGTCGAAATTCATCGCATATCAAATTTAAACTCATTTCTTGCCGCAAAATTTAATTAAAGCCCTTTTGTAAAATTGAGTTATTCTGAGCATAATTGGGCCAAGATGAAAATTTAGAATATTAGAGAATAATGTCACAACTTCTAAAAGTGAAAAATGAAAATAAATTGATTCAAATTGAATTTTTTAGGCCGATTCGAGATTATGCTCGTGAAGGAATACACGACCCCGAATTGGATTTTTGGATTTTTTTTTTAAATTTGTGGTGCCAACATGAAAAGGGATTTAAAAAGAAAACTATTGACTATTTTTACGTATTTTTGTGGCCTCAAATGCTATTATTTATTAAATATTTTCCTAATTTTTTTAAAAATATATATAAAATACAAAAACAAAAAATGAAAAATTATTTTTTGTCAAAAATGGTTTCCTAAGCTTGGCCAAGGCTTCCAAAGTTGATTTTGCAATTTTCTCATTTTTCTTGATTTTTTATGAATTTTCGAAAATAAAAATATTGAAAAATACTGAAATTATTTTTTGGTCAAAATTGGTTCTCTAGGGTTGGATAAGGTCCCCAAAGTTGATTTTTTTATTTATGAATTTTTTTTATTTTTTATTTATTTTAAAAGAGAAAAGATGATTTAAAAATCAAGTGTCAACAAAGGCAAGAAGTAATAATCTACCTTCCTCCTATTAAATGCATGGATCCGTGATGCACTAAACTCGCAATGAATTAACTGCGAGTAAAAGAAATTTGCGTAAAGTCGAAGGGTAACCCCGTATTGTTTCAATTTACCCTTAATTGCTCCAGTTTTAAATTAGATCCCTTTTGTTTTAGGAATTTGTAAAACGACCCGAGAATACAATCGTACCTAAAAACAAAATTCCCTAGTTGGACAAAATTAAGGGCAATCAATTCGTGAGCATTACCATGGATGACGGTTTCAATAAGGAAAATGTGAACGAAAGACTCGTGCAATCTCAAAAAATAGGTAAGTTGTATACGTTCCAATTTACCTATAATCATCTCGAGTTCTGAATTGACTTGTTCCATTCTTACAGGGATTGTAAATTGCTTGAAAAGCACAGTGACATGAAATTACCCAACCCAATACAACAAAGCCACATCATCTCAAGGATTAAACTTTAAAAGAGACCTCCATGGACGTCTATGGTCTCGTTGACAAGGTGGCATGGGGGATGACAGTGGTCTGAACGATCCGAGTTCGATCCCCAAGGATGGGGAGTGTTGTAAATATTGTAAATAAATAAAATAATTTTTTACACATTTCTTTTGCAGAAAGAAACAAGAGAAGTATCCAATAAAAGTCGAGGGAAACTTGACTCAGCGAAGCTGGTAAAATGGTTGTACAAGGCATTCAAGATGAAGGGTAAATCAGTATTGTTTTCAGTTTATCCCTTCCGATACTGGCTAACACGTCTCCTTTTCGTTTTGACAGGAATTTTCACTAACATTTAACATATCGAAGGAGATAACCCCAAATGGCAAAATTATAATCATCTGATAAGATCCGTGCTAATGAAACTGGGAAAATTGATGACAGATCTTGAATTGAAAAGGAGAGTACGTCTTCTTTAAATCATTTGGTTTTAAGGATAACTTTTTGCTTTCTTTCTTGCAGGGGCATTCGATCGATGACCATGAGGTTGTCAACAGTAAACAAGCCCAAATTCTCCTTCACCCATGCATTTCATTGTGCATGGGCAAAAGTCAAGACAAGCCACTCCTCGACTTATGGAGTAGACTCCCCGAATATTCGATAGTCGAAAGGATGGAGGCGATCATTTCTCTATTTACACACTACAGGTGACCATTGACAACTCATTTGAGCGGAGGTTTTATTTCGTAACCCTATCAAGAACCACTCCATGTCTGGCTAAATGGAGGTAGTCCCAGCAATGCCACGAGATAAATGGCTAGAAATTTTCTTGCTCTGACTAATATCAATTTTCGAGTGATTCTTTGTTTTTAGTTTCATACAGTAATTCAAGTGCCTTAGACAATGGAAATCATTTGTTTCTCTATCCGATACACTCTTATTCTTTCATCACCCAATTGAGCCTCATATTTGTTTTTTAAAACCCCGTTGGTGATCATTGTCCATTTCAAGATAAAGATGATGCCACCTCAAATAGAGGAACTCGGGAGAAATAGGTCTACATGAAGTTTCCAAGTCAACTCTTTAAGTGTGATCTTTGGCATGGCGTGTATATACGGCACAATCTTCGAAAAAAAAGAAAAAGAAAAAAGAAAGATGAAAGTCAGTCCGGGCATGAAAAAGCAAAGCGCCAGTCAAAAGCAAGGCTAATAATACCCATTCAAATCAATGTTCATATTATCTCCTTCTGTAGATCTCCAATGGGATATGGTTGCAAAAGAAAACGCTTTGGAGGAGTCAAATTACAAAATATACTCAGTTGAAGTTTACACCGTTCGAGAGCAATGACGATATCAGCAAAAGTTGATATAACGATGGTGTCTTTGAAGACTATTCTAGATGGTCGAAACTGGTGGTAAAGATGCAATGATCACCAATGTCAAACCCACCTCATATATCTTTTGGGCCAAAATAAACCTTTCTTGGTCCCCAATCTCAACCCATGTTATGACCCGTGAAAGTCTTTCTGATTTGGGCGCTTGAGTTAACGTAGAATTGAATGATTTTAAGCATCGCTCGAAAAGGTAGGAGCGGATGATGAAGACTTTTTTTAATCAATGGCCTTGACTCAAATGAGTCCCCTTTAGTAAGCCTTTGACCCAGCCTACATTATAGTCCTAATCAAGACCTCTAGATCGGCTGATTGTACCAATTGCGAGATTACTCAGACCCTTGGTGAATGTGATGATGGTAAGATCGAGTGATTTCTTTTCAATCCTGTAATCAAGATAAACAACCTTTCTCGAGAGTGAAAGAAAACCCTTTCGGACTAAAGTCCCCCATTCAAATTACATTCGAGGTATTAATACTATAATAACCTCTTGAATAGAATTGGTAATGTAAACTTGACAGAATAGTTGTGCATGATCCACATTTGGTCGATTGCATCATGAGTTGTTACACAGATTGCTTCTAATCATTGCAAACTTAGCTGAACAGTTTTGCATGAATCGATGAACTCAATGAATGAACAAGTCTAGTCGTCGAGAAACCACTAGACATTTTTTTTTTCCAAATTCTCAGGTAGGTATATCTTTAACCTAAACCTTTCAAGAGGATGAATTTTGACAATTGTCAGAGTCTTGATTCCATGCAGCACATACAGGTATTCACCTTCTTCAATACAATATGATTCGTCTTGAAAATAAAATATTCGAGATATTTTGATATCTGCCTCATCGGTTTATTCTTAAAGCGACAGTAGAAGTTAAATTGGGTTTAAGCTTCTGCAGGATTCCTAGTTCCACCTGATCCTAGAAAGCACCCTTCAAGGAAATTTAAATCGGTTTGAGCTTCTCTAGGATTTTCGATTTTCCCAGATCCATAATGGCACCCTTCAAGGAAAGTTAAATCGGGTTTGAGCTTCTTCAGGATTTTTGATTTTCTCAGATCCCAGATGGCACCCTTCAAGGTAAGTTAAATTGGGTTTTAGCTTCTGCAGGATTCCTGATCTCCCCAGATGTCAGAATGGCACCCTGCATGGTAAGTTAAAATCGGGTTTGAGCTTTTGCAGAATTCCTAGTCTCCTAGATCTCAGAACGGCATCCTTCAAGGTAGGTTTGAGCTTTCGTAGGATTTTTGGTCTCCTCAAATCCTAGATTGGCACCCAAAAATCATTTTTCAGTTAACACCTCTTCTGTCTACCCAAAAAAGGTGACATTTAAGTAATCATTGGTGACTTCTAATACAGAATGATCAATTTTTCAAGTCCTAGGTTGCAGGCACTACGTGAACGGGCCCTTTTTTAGGGTATGCTGTCTCTGGAGCCCTTCCATTGGAAACCTCAATACAAAATTGTCCATTTCAAGTCATGAGTTGCAGGCACCACATGAACGAGCCCTCTTTCTAGGATATGCTATTTTTGGAGCCCTTCCATTGGAAACCCTAGTACGGAACGGTTCATTTTCATGGCACCACAGGAACGAGCCTTTTTTCAAGGGTATGCTGTCTCTGGAGCCCTTCCATTGGAAACTCGAATACGAAAAGTCTCATTTTCAAGTCCTGAGTTGTAGACGCCACATGAACGAGCCCTTTAAGTAGGGTATGCTGTCTCTGGAGCCTTTCTATTGGAAATCTCAATACGGAATGATCCATTTTCAAAGTCCTCCCTATAGGCACAAAGTTCTTCTTACAAGCACTCTTTTGACGAATCCTACATCGGGTGATCCATTTACAAAAGTCCTTCATACAGGCATAACGTCTTTTCTACAGGCATAAAGTCTTTTCTACATGCACAAAAAGTCCTTCTTACAGGCACTTCTTCGGCAAATCCCACATCGGAGTGAGCTATTTTCAAAAGAGTCCTTCTAATAGGCACCAAGTCCTTTCTACAAGCACAAAAGTCTTTCTTACAGGCACTCCTTCGATAAATCCCACATCGGGTGTACCATGTTCAAAGTCCTTCTTATAGGCCCAAAGTCCTTATTACAAGCATTTTCTTTGGTGAACTTGATTATCAGGTAAATCGCTGAGTAGAATCCTTTCGTCAAGATTCTATCATGGTACAACCCAGCATATGGGTCAAAATGCAGGCGAATCGGTTTGAGTAGGATAGATCGCCACTAGAATCTTTTCATTAGGAACTCTATAATGAGGTGACCCACCATACAGGTCGAATCTCAACCAATTTCAATCATTATGATCCTTTAACTAGGAATTCCATCATGGTACGACCCACCATACGGGTGAAAAATGCAGGCAAATCCTCTAAATAGGATAGATCGCTACTAGAGTCCTTTCGTTAAGAACTTTGCCATGGATTGGCCTACCTAACGGATCAAATTAACCTCCCCAGAGTATCCTAGGATGAATCTTTGGGTGCATGTTCAAAGAGCATTCATGTCAGACTACAACCATATGATGGGCAGGTAAGCACCAGGTAAGCTCTCCTCTCTCCTCGCTTCATAAGAACTTCCTCAAGCGCCGGTTTGGATTAGAACTTACACACAGAGATGTTGGAGATCAAATGTCACAACTCTTTTTATTCTTTCGTTTGAGCCGATTAGGATTCAGGTGTCATCTCATCTTTGAAATGAACCTCTACCGAGCTTCCTTTCAAAGAGGGGTAGCTCTTGACATCTGATTTTAATCATATTTTCTCTTTAAAAAATTAAAAAATCATAAACTTAAAAAATCAATTTTGGGAACCTTGGCCAAGCTTAGGAAACCAATTTTGACTAAAAAATAATTTTTCATATTTTCCGCATTTTTCAACTTTTTTATCTTTCGAAAATTCATAGAAAATAAAAAAAAATGAGAAAATGAAAAAAAAAATCAACTTTGGAAGTCTTGGCCAAGCCTAGGAAACCATTTTTGAACAAAAAAATAATTATATATATTTATATTTTTTAATATTTTTGAAAAATGCAAAAATACTTAAAAATTCGGGAAAATATAACATTTGAGGTCATAAAAAATACATAAAAATAGTCAATATTTTTTATTTTAAATTCTTTTTTCATATTGACCATCGCAAATTTGAAAAATTCAAATCGAGGTCATGTATTCCTTCACGAGCATAACGTCAATCGGGCCTAAAAATTCAATTTGAGTCAATTTATTTTCATTTTTCGCTTTTAGGAGTTGTGACATTGTTCTCTAATAGTCCAAATTTACATCTTAGCCCGATTATACCAGAATGACTCAATTTTGCAGAAGGGTTTTAATTGAAGTTTGCATTATTTTCAGCAGCAAGAAATGAGCTTAAATTTAACAAGCGATTGAACTAGACATGCGGTGAATTTTGACCAAGCATAGGGAACATGTGTCGAAAATTGTGAGGAGATTTGGACTTAAAAAATTGGTATATTGTGAGTTTAGGACTGGTCGGTAATTTTGGCACAATTGCCTGAAAGCAATTCCAATCTTCTTGAGGGGTTTCCTAAGGTTTTGGGCAAATCATCAAACTTAAACTAAACTTAATGTGACAATATCCAATTAATTAACAATGATATCCTTAAAAGTTCGATGTCTAATTTTAGAGTCCACTTCATGTCAAAATTGATTGGTTGCAGCTTTAGTATATTCTAGACTAACAAGCGGTTTTTTTAGCAAGTAGCATTTAAGCTTACTCGAGCCATGGTGACTTAGTTGTCAAGTAATTACGAGGGTCAATAGCTAGTCCCGAGGTCTCGATTGTTAGAAATCGATTTAGGGACATTCGCAAATTATATGATGGTTAAACGGAATCACCCATGATACAATTGTATAACTTTAGCAATTTGTTCCATAACCATTCTTTGGTCTACCTATAATGGTCCAAGATATTCCCTTGTCAATCCTTATGGCAAAGTATCAATCCATGAGCAAGTCCTTTGGTCCACATACTTAATTCCTAGTTAGCCTTTCCCTAATAATTAGTTTTCTCGAGAGTGATTAATTCCGAGTAAGATTATCTAAAACTGCATCATCAATAATATTCATTTCATAAACCTCGAAAAATGGGTCAAATTTCAGAATGTGACAACTCTTCCCCCTTACAAAAATTTCGTCCTCGAAATTTATAACAAAACTCAACTACTCAAATAAGTGAGGGTGATGGCACCTCATCTCTTCCTCTTTTCCCTGGTGGCTTCCTTGGTCCTATGGCGTTCCCATATCACTTTAACCAACTGAACTGTCTTATTCCACAACACTTGTTCCCTTTTGTCTTCTATCTTAGCTGGTCTCTCGATGTACGATACCCTATTTCCACTTCTATGACCTCATGATCCAATGCGTGAGTCGAGTCCGACTTGTACTTGCTTAGCATAAACATGTGAAAAACATTGTGAACCTGAGAGAAATTCAGCGACAAGATGAGATGATAGGATAAATTTTCGATTCTTTCCAAAATCTTAAACAGACCTATGTAAGCAGGCCCAACTTTCCTTTCTTTCTAAATTGAGATAAGCCTCGCATCAGTGATACCTTGAGGAAAACGTGATCCAGACCTAAAATTTAAAAGTTGACGTCGTTTATCATCATAACTTTTTTGATGACTCTGAGCAGTCTTAAGCCTTTCCCGAATTACCTTAACTACCTCAACTGATTGTTAAACCAACTATAGACCTGTTATACTCCTATCAACAACCTCATCCTAGCGCATTGGAGTTCTGCAAGCTCTGCCATACAATGCCTCAAACAGTGTCATTTTGGCACTCTGTTGGTAACTATTGTTGTAAGCAAACTCCACTAGGTATAATTGTTTTTCCCATCCACCTTTAAAATCTATCACGCACGCTCTTATAATATCTTTGAGGGTCTGAATTATCCTCTCGGATTGTCTATCTATCTATGGGTGATAGGCCGTGCTGTACTGTAGCTTTGTCCTTATAGCCATCTGAAGACTTTTTCAAAAGGCTGTAATAAACTTTGAGTCCCTGTTCGACGTAATAGTTACTAGAACTCCATCAAGTTAGACTTCTATCACATGTATAGTTCGGCATACCTATCCATTGCGAAGTCCATTCATACTGTAAAAAAATGCACTGACATGGCTAACCTATAAACGATTACCCAAATCAAATTATGACCTCTCTAACTCCTTGGTAAACCCATGACGAAGTCCAGGGTGATGTGTTCCCATTTCTACTCGGGAACTTTCAATGGTCGTAGCAATCCACCAGGCTTACAGTGTTGTGCTTCACTTGTTACAGGTCAAACACTTGGCCACATGCTTGGCTACGTCTACTTTCATTCCATTCCATCAGTAATGCTGACACAAGTTCTGATACATCTCTATGCTGCTTGGGTGAATACTATAGTTGCTATGGTGAACTTCTAAGAAAATTTCTCCCTTAAGCTCGTCATCGTTGGGCACACACAACCTTCCACGAAACTTCAATATCCCATCCTCAAATATCTGAAAGTTGAGTTTTCTCTTAGCTATATCCATGCTCCAAATCTTTTGAATGTTAGGGTCTGTAGATTGCAATACCTTAATCCTCGCTTGAATTATCGGTTCGATTCTCCAGGTAGCTAATCGACTTGAGAGGTGACTAACCTCAAACTTAAACGCCAAATCTCTTATTCCTTCAGCAGAGTATATTCCTTAACCATCATATGCGCAATGTTCTATTTTCAACTAAGCACATTTGCTACTTTATTAGCTTTCCTAGGGTGATACAAGATGTCGCAGTCGTATTCCTTAAGCATTTCCATCTAACGACGTTATCTCATGTTTAGTTTCTTTTGAAAAAATAAGTACTTCAAACACCGATGGTCTATATAGATCTAAAACTTTTTCCCAACCAAATAGTATCTCTAAATCTTCAACATAAAAACGATTGCAGCAAGCTCCAAGTCGTGCATTGGGTAGTTCAGCTCATGAGGCCTCAGTCGTCATGACGGATATGCAATCACTGTACCATGCTACATTAGGACGCATCCTAGTCCTTTCAGCGACGCATTGCTATAGATCTCATATCCTCCTGGTCTAAATGGAATCATCAACACTGGCGCAGTAATAAATCTATGCTTAAGTTCTTGAAAACTCCTTTCACATTTGTCCATCCATTCAAACCATGTCTCATTCTTCAGCAAGTGCATCAAAGGAGTAGTTATCATGGAGAACCTTTCCACAAATTGCCTATAATATCTTGCCAAGCCTAAAAAACTTCGAACTTCTATGATTGACATCAGTCTTGGCTAATTCGCAATGACTTCAATCTTGGTCAGATCTAACGAGATTCATTCTCTCGATATTTTATGTCTAAGAAACACTACCTGATTGAGCTCGAACTCACAATTGCTAAACTTAGCATACAGTGAGTGTTTCCTTAGTGTTCGTAGAGCTATACTTAAGTGCTGTTCATGGTCCTCAAGGCTCTTTGAGTAAACCAAGACGTCATCAATGAACACTATGATGAATTGATCTAAAACTCCTTGAATACCTGGTTCATCATATCCATAAAGGCAGCTGGGGTATTAGCCAATCCAAACGGCATGATGGTAAACTCATAATGCTTATATCTTGTATAAAACGCCATCTTCGATATATTCTTCTTGTTGATCCTTAACTGATGGTAGCCCATTCTTAGGTCTATCTTGGAGAACACAGATGCTGCTTGTAGTTAATTATGCAAATCATCTATTCTTGGCAATGGATACTTGTTCTTGATGGTCACCTGGTTCAATTGTTGATAGTCAATGCATAAGTATCGAGATTCATCATTTTTCCCCAAAAACAGCACTGGTGCTCCGTATGGTGAAGCACTTAGGTGAATGAGTCCTTTATCCAAGTAACTCTTGCATATGAACTTTCAACTCCTTTAGCTCTAACAAAGCTATTTTATAGGGCATTCTTGAGATTGGTTCCGTCCCAGGCATTAACTTACTGACAAACTTCACTTCTTTTTTAGATGGCAATCCCAGTAATTCTTTAGGAAATATATTGGGGAAATTGTACACCATAGCTATGTCTTCTAGCCTTGGTCCCTCATCTGATAAGTCAACCATCGATGCTAGAAAAACCTTGGCACCCTTTATCTAATAGCTTAGTCACCTCAAGTGATGAAATCTAAGGGATCGAGATTCTTACTCGGTTTCCCACAAACTCATAGCTAGGATGACCAATCGGATTGAATTCAACCACCCTGCTACCACAATCCATTACAACACTTTATTTAACTAACAAATCCATCCCAGTTATCACATCAAAGTCACAATGGCCAAAATTGCCAAATCTATCAACTCTTCTCTACCACCCAAGACTATCTTACCGTCCAAAATCCTAACAAAATTAACACTTTATCCTTTAATGGGGGTGGTAACATGCAACATGGCTTTTAGCATTTTTGTTTCAATTCCATCTAGATCCACAAATTACTCAGACATAAATAAATGCAATGCTCCCAGATCAAATAAAGCATAACTGGCATTATATAAAGAGACGATACCTGTGATTATGCCAGAAGCATCCTCTATCTCCTTTGCCATCGCATGGACCCTTCCTTGTGTTGGCAGTCTAATCTGGTTGCTCTATGGAGTGGCTCAAACTTGAGATCCCATCCGAGGTTGTTGAGGTTGGAACTGTGGCCCAGCAACTTGATTTGGGTAATTTCTTATGTGATGGCCGTGCTGGCCACACATGAAGTATGCTCCCGTCTTGCCTAGGCAAGGGCCATTCCCATGCCTCCTCCTGCACGATCAATATACTACTCCAGATTCATGTGTCGACTTCCCAAAGTTCTTTCTGAGGGGTGGGATGAACCTTCTGTTTTCCATCATTGGGCTCTTTCCATAGTTACGATTATCCTAATGTTGACACCTAATTTTTATCATCTTTTCTCTTTTAAAATTAATAAAATTAAAAAAGTCAACATTGGAGACCTTGATCAAGCCTAGAGAACCAATTTTGACCAAAAAATGATTTTTCATATTTTAAGTCTTTTTCGGTATTTTTATTTTCAAAAATTCATAAAAAAATCAAAAAAATGAGAAAATTGTGAAATCAACTTTGGAGGCATTGGCCAAGCTTAGGCAACCATTTTTGAACAAAAAATAATTTTTCATATTTTTTGTATTATATATTTTAGAAATTAGGAAAATATTTAATAAATAATAGCATTTGAGGCCACAAAAATACATAAAAATAGTCAATATTTTTCTTTTAAATCCCTTTTCATGTTGTCCATCGCAAATTTAAAAAAAATAATTTAGGATCATGTATTCCTTCACGAGCATAATCTCGAATAGGGCCTAAAAAAATTCAATTTGAGTCAATTCATTTTCATTTTTCACTTTTACGAGTTGTGATATTATTTTCTAATATTTTAAATTTTCATCTTGGCCCAATTATACCAAAAATGACTCAATTTTGCAAAAGGGCTTTAATTAAATTTTTGTATTATTTTCAGCGGCAAGAAATGAGCTTAAATTTGACATGCGGTGAATTTCGACTAAGCATCGGGAAGGTGTGTCGAAAATTATGGGGAGATTTAGACTTAAAGAAATATTTGTCTAGGTATTGAATTGCAAATACTTAAAATCTCATGGACTAGAATGCAAATACCTAACACTTGAGAGTTTATTTTGCAAATAACAAAAAGAAGAGTTAGTGGAGAAATTAGAATAGAGAAGGGAAGATGGAGAAGAGGAAATGGAGAGAGGAAGATCGAGAAGAGGAGATGGAGAAAATAAGATGAGAATAGAGAAGGGAAGATGGAGAAGAGGAGATGGAGAAAGGAAGATGGAGAAAAAGGAGATGGAGAGGAGGAGATGGAGAAGAATAGATAGAGAAAATAAGATGAGAATAGAGAAGGGAAGATGGAGATGAAGAAGAGTTAGCAGAATGGGAGATAGAAATGGAGAAAGGAAGATGAAGATGAAGAAGAGTTAGTGGAGAAATTAGAATGAGAGATAAATGAGTGGGCTATAAAACGAGAAAGAAGAGAGTTTGGAGATGAGATTTATTTGGAGAGAAAATTTTGGATGTTTGAGAGGGTTTTAGGAGATTCAAGAAAAATTTGAGAGAAAAAAAATACCAAAAAGAGAGAGAGAATTTTGAAGATGATGGGGGTTTAAAACTAGGGGGTTAGCATCACCAACTCCTTCATCGATCAACATAAATCAAGAGTTCATCCCCGTCGTTCGAGCCGCAATCTTAATCCACAAGGTGATACGAGGTTTGAATTCGGCCATCAAATCCGTCAAATTAGGTAACGATCCTAGCCATTAAAATCTTCAAGAATTTCGTTACCCAAATGGATTGATTTAAATCTCGATTATGTCATGTCGTACTCATATGTCTCCATATCCACATGTCGCATTCGTACTATAATTTTCTGCAATTTAACTCTTGCACAATCAAACCCCAGAATAGGAAGGCCGACCTACCCACTGGTGGTCCTGTATTTTTTGCAAATTAATTTCTTGTAATTTAATTTATGTACTGTCAAACCCAACGATGGGTAGGCCGAGCCAAGGCCAAATCCTCCATTGGAGGTTCTTTATTTAGAAATTTAATTTTTTTTAATTTAATTTCAATACCATCAAACCCCACGATGAATAGACCGAATAAAGGCCGAGTGCCCCGTTGGAGGTCCTTTATTTAATGCAATTTAATTTCAGTACCATCAAACCCCACGATGGGTAGGCCGAGCTAAGGCCGAGTCCCCCATTAGAGGTTCTTTATTTAATGCAACTTAATTTCCTGCAATTTAATTTTAGTACCATCAAACCCTACGATGGGTTGGACGAGTCAAGGCCGAGTCCCCTGTTGGAGGTTCTTTATTTAATGCAATTTAATTTCCTTCACTTTAATTTCAGTACCATCAAACCCCACGATGGATAGGCCGAACCAAGGCCGAGTCTCCCGTTGGAGATACTTTATTTAATGCAATTTAATTTCCTGCAATTTAATTTTAGTACCATTAAACCCCACGATGGGTAGGCCGAATCAAGGTCGAGTCCACTATTGGAGGTCTTTTATTTAATGCAATTTAATTTCGGTACCATTAAATCCCACGATGGGTAGGCTGAATCAAGGCCGAGTCCCCCGTTGGAGGTCCTTTATTTAATGCAATTTAATTTCCTGCAATTTAATTTCAGTACCATCAAACCCCACGATGGGTAGGCTGAGCCAAGGCCGAGTCCTCAGTTGGATGTCCTTTATTTATTGCAATTTAATTTTCTGCAATTTAAT
>JAGVVM010012335.1:0-18491 GCA_019149425.1 Psidium friedrichsthalianum
TCCTTCTTTTGGCTGCATAAAAAGTGGATCTGCTTCTTCATGAAAACCATTATAGTCTCTGGGAACTCATAACCCAGCAACCACATGTTTAAAGCTGAAGATTTGAGATACCGAAGGTCCTCTGAATTAGGAGGAGCAGCTATTGCAAGAACATCAGAAGAACCCCACAAGTCATTCCTATGGTCTTCCAGTGAGTATAAAGAGTCTTCAAACGCTTGGCAAAATTGTCCAACTGAATCTTATACGCAGGTCCAGCCGCTGCAGCCTTTCCATTAACGTCTTGACCATTTCCACTTCGATGATCGCCCATTTACAAACACCACACTTAACACCAGCCTGATGAAAGCCAAATGAAATACAAATCAACACCAAACAATACATGTTTCTTATTACTCATATTAATCGGACATCCAACATAGGACTTATAGAAAGAAAGTTCTCAGTAGAGCTGATATTTTCCTCATCAAACATGAAAATAAACTTGTGGCAGAAGAGAGTCCAGGTTTATCAGTGTCAAGAGATTGAACCACTAGTCAATATATCCGTAATGTCAGCAGGCCCATAACGCTGTATTTCAAGGAATTTATGTCGTTGCATGAGAAAATTATGCATCATAAATACCAATCTATTCTCCATTTTTTCTTTCCCATCTTAATCCTTCTCAAGTAAAAACCGGTATTGAGGCTAATGCAAACTGCTTTTTACAGTAATGGAAACACAGTCATGATGTCAACAATTTTGTGGCAATTAAAAAAGCATAAACAGATCCAAATCTATAACTACCTATATCTATTCTATCTTTTAAACAAGAGTATAGATGTACATTTTGTCTCTTCTTTAAAAAGTCCAAGATATCCCTACAAAATATAGACATGTTTGGTAGTAGATTGTCAATTGTAATCTAATAGGCGTAACCATCCAACCTGATGAGGCGCAAGTGGCAGGTGTAGCCCAGTCAGATCTTGCACATTTTAATTACTAGATGAGCGATCCACAGGTACACAGGCAGCCACTGCTTTGCTACATTATAGAACAGAGCAGGAAGTCAAGGATATAATTAAAGTGGCGCCTCAACTTATCTACATCCCTTTGCAAGGTTAATTGAATGAAATATTAAAATCGCAGGCACTTATATATTCAACCACGAGGCCATAATTATTTCTGCGAGCGACAAATGCTAATGACAATATTTGTCCACGGAATAATAAGTCAGCTACAGCTTCGACATAATTTTCACACAAAAGCAAGCCCGAGCTATCGATTTATCTTCAGTCGGTTCATTTCTCCCTGCATTATCTTCCATATATTCCTCCAGCATATTCAGATAAACACGCCTTCTACTCCGTGAATATAATTATCCTACTTATTGAAGAGTAAACAATTCCAGAAATGAACGCCATACCCAGGCAGCGTATTCCCTTCCTCTCATTCCCCCACAGGTGGGTGATTACACTATTTAGTCCATAACAGAGCCACCCTAGCCTACACAAAGCAAATCGTCCGGCGAAATTTTTTATTTCCCTTCAAGCAATAACTAATCGACACTAAGAAATATCTCAAACCCAGCAAAATCCTCTCATTCGAGCAAACCCTAGCACCTCAAGAAACGACGTGAAACGAGCTACAACAAGGAAGAAATCGAAGGAACGGCCAGCGATCGCGGACCGAATGCTCCGTTCCAACGAGCGAAGATCAAACTACTTGATCAAAGCAGAGAGATGCAACAAAGAAGAGAGCGAGAATCGCGAAAGAGAGAGACGCTTACCGTTCTTCTTAAAGGACTCGCTGCGGCGACGGAGGAAAAGGGAGATGGTGGTGGTGACGACTCCGCCGTCTCCGGCAACCGCAGATTTATCGATGCAGGAGGAGGAGGAGAAATTTCGCGAGAGAGAGTGGGGAGGAGAGGGAACGAAGTGTGCCCTAGAGAAAGCTGAAATGGAGCGGGGGAAGTCCGCCTCATCATAAATATAAAAGAAAAGCAGAGGAAAAATCAAACGGAGACGAGGGGAAAAAATAAAAAGAAAAAAAATCGTAAATATAAAAAGAAAAAAGACACAAAATAAGAATCACGAACAGGAATTGTAACCTAAACATTTGATATTTGTCTTAAAAACATGTTTTTTTTTTCCCTTTCCGGATGTACTAATATATTTTAATCCACAGTAATGTAATGGAAATTAGAAATTTATTTTCCCGGTAGTCTAACTTCCCTTACATAAAAATATATATTACACGTGTAGACAAATCTAAATATAAAGTTTTAAAATACATATAACTAAATCACAAATTCGCCAATTCCAAGCTTCAACCTCTCTTTTTTTTTACCTTCTACTCTCTCCTCTCAAAAAATTTACGGTTTCATAAATTTTGAAATTGATACTCAAGTGAAAATCATTTAAGCCATAAAATTGAGTGATTTTACACAGAAATGAATTCTTGACTTCTAATAGAGAAAAAGAGAGAGAACATCGTTGTCTTCATAATTCTACCATCTCTCCTACACAACTATTAATCCAAAACGAGATTACTATTCAAATTTCATTCTTTATCATTAATATTATGACTTTGATTGCCATAGCCACCATGGACTCTTTCCAATTCATTCTCTATCAATTGAGATTCCCCTTGAAAAAGAACTCAATCTAGTGAGCTATGACATATGTTCATATGTAACGGATACGTATCTTCGATCGTTTTTTCTTTTGGGGAGGGGGGGAGGGGGTCAGAACCCTTTTATTCCTTTTTTGGAAATAATTCCAAAACCCTTCCAGAGTACTCCCGATTTCTCAAAATTCCTTGCAGTGGACTTTATTCCGAAACACAATTAAACATAACAACTTCGTCTCCACAAACCCCTCGAACTTATCTTCGACGAAATTTGGTCGATCATTGAGCATGTGAATCTTTCGCACACAAATCAGAAGGCTATTTTTCATCTTAAAATTACAAATTAATGCATAAAATTAAGGCTCTGTTTGGTTTAGGGAAACCTTTTCCTTATTTTCGTGTGTTTGGAGCGTGAAAAATGAGCGATCGGAGAAAATATTTTCGATCAACAAAAAATATCCTCTTAAAACAAAAAAAATCATTTTCCTTGCTCACGCCTCCTCCTGTCTTCTTCCTCCACACTCAATTTTTTCCTCTCTCCCGTCTTCTCTCGCTCCTCCAACCGTCTCTGCCCCCCCAAATCCCTCCTCTCCCGCTCTGTCTCTCTCCAGCCAGAAAGCAAACCCACTTCCCTCCCCCCCTTTTCGCTCTGAAAATCCACCATGATCGCCACTGAATTTGTCCAACCACCGCGGAAGGAAGAGCCCGTCGACACCGATCCGGCGCAAGTTCCTTTAGCAACAACGACGGCGAAGACGCGCTCTGTCTCTGCAACCTCTCCTCGTACTGCGACGCGGCCGATCACTCCTTTGCCGATAGCGACGCCTCCACATCCCCATCGTTGTCCTCCTCCGATCACGACGACTTTTCCGATCTCGTCGATCGAGGACTCCAGTCCCTGCTCCAACCTCCGGTCCAACGATCGCGCGCATCGTCTTCTGTGGGAAGGCTCATCCCTCACCGAGAATTGCCTCCAAATCCTCCTCCTCATTCCGGAGAACAATAGATCGCTGCTCCAGACCGACCGCGGAAGCCAAAAGAGCACGAGCAGGAGGGCTCGATCGCCGATGACCCGGAGGGGGAAGTGCTGGTGGTACCTGATGGTCTTCGGATTGACGAGACACCGGACAGAGATGGCGCTAAGCGAGATGAGGACAAGGCAGAGCAGCGACGTGGAGAAGAAGGGGACCGTGCGTGGTTGAAGGCCCGGGGATTGGGCCACCATCGTCACGTCAGGCCTATGCTTGGTCAAGGCCTCATTGGGCTGCTTGGTCAAGGCCTCATTGGGCTGTTTGGTTTGGAATGTTTAATTGTACGGAGATAGAAGTGGAATGAGCAAAGCTAACAGAAAATATTTTCCTTTTCAAACGTTGGAAAATATATTCCGCTTCATTTTTAGATTTCAGCCATATGCCAAAAAATATAATTTTTTTCTTAAAAAATGACTTCCTAAAAAGGGAGAGAAAAAAAAAGAGAATTGAATTAAAAACCACAAACCTTGGAGAGAGAGAGTCGATCCGGTTTCTACCGTCATAGTCATATCCTGGGAAGATGTGCTAAATTTTTCTTTTTATCCTTCTCATTTGGGAGGCCTGGTTAAATTTCTTCAATTCGACATCGTTTCCGATTGTCGTCTCTATGTCCTGTCTTAGCAAGAGAACTAGAGCACCTCAACCTCCTCATTTACACGCAGACGCATTCGAAAGCGTTCGTGGCGGCAGCGCTCATTCGCTTGAGTCCGACGAGGATGTAGGGCCCTCACCGGTGGTGCCATTACTGCCCCTTGGCCGCCCTCCGGCTTGTGGTTTGTACTTCTAGCTTTCAATTTTCCGTTTTCGACTCCATTCACTATATGATATCTCAAGACGAAAAAACCCTTGCGATTTGTGAAAAAATCATGCACGTTAGATTCATGTGCTCGACAGCCTATCGTGTTTTTTGGGCCGGCGATAAGCTCGGTGGTTCGTTGAAACAAAGCCATTGCGTTTACAGGGCATTTCGAAAGAGATTCTATTCTTGAGAACTTTGACAAATTACCATCGCGTGATATTTGAAGTTGTCTTTTCTTTTCTTTTTTTGTAATGGGCAAATAAAGATTATATATATAGTCAAACAAGTACATTAGTACAGGATAGGATACAAACAACATAACGCGATGAATCTAGAGAATGCCCAAAAATCATCAACACCGCCGCCGCTCCTGATAATAGTAGTAGGTTAGAGGCCAAGTGCAGGATCGAGTTTAGGAACATGCGGGACGGTTTGTGGTGTGGCAAGGGTGTCAATGGGCTGGGTTTCACATAGGCCCGACCCAGCCTGAAACCAAATAGCGCCAAGCTCGGCCCAAATCATATATGTTCAAGATATTCAGGTTGGGTCAAGTCTTCTTCTTCTTCCTTTTTTTTTTTTTTTTTGAAATCAAACTCCAAATTCAAGGGTGACCAATCACAAATATATATTCTGACCAAAACAAGATATCCTTTTCTTTTCTTTTCATTTTTTTTTCTAAAGGTTCCATTTGCTTGGGAAATGGACGTGAGAGAACAATTGGGTCCAATCCCTGTCTCTGATTGATGATGATAAGAAGATCAAATCAGATTGACATGTAAACTTGCTGCTAGCTGAAGAATTAAAAGGGTCCTAAGAAAAAAGCGAGGGGCGTCGTGGGTTGATGAAACTGTGCCCGAGTGTTTGATGAGCATCGAGTAAAATTTATCTTACATAATCGACTTTTGATTCAATCATCTCGTTTGTTTGGTCCGAAGAATGAGGTATGAAAATTCAGAAGATTTTTCCTTGCAATTGCTGGAGGCCCATAAGCCCAAAATCGTTCTCTCCTCACCCAGTTGGGCTTAAAGCAGTTCAATGAAACCAGTGGACAAAATGAGGGTATCAGGGTTCAAAACAGAGCCGTAATATGCAGTTGACCTTCCCATACAGAAAAACAAAAAATGCCAATTGGCTCCAGATTACCAATCAAAAGCAATTGGCCTTGTGTGCTTCAGAGAAATTGGGTATATTTCGGGCTACCCATGTTCTCTGACGGGTGTCGGTTCTTCGCCTATCTCTGTACAGTCTTGGCGGCACCGCAGGGAGGTACCCGCTCGACCGTCTATCATGCCTCCATTCACATGCCTGCAGCATTCGCACCGTTTGTTCCGATCAAGGCCAAATGGAAAACAATTCCTACAAAACCGTAACTAGGAGACAAACATTTGGTCAGTGTCGAAGGGGCCTTCGACCAAAAAGTGAGGAGGTCCTCTTCATATTGAAGATATGCCATGCAGCATATGTCATGCAGCAATGAGTCTAGCGACAGGAAGCGAGCACATAGTCAAATCGTTTATGGAGATGATGCCAAATGAGGGAAAAGCACAAGTATAGGCCGAAAAGCACAGACACGAAATAGAAACATTAACAGGACATTCAACCCATTGTACTAGGTTCGCATTTTCTATCCACTGCCAAAACAAAAGAGGGGGAAAAAGAAAGTGTTGTAGAGCTTCTCACCTCCTTAATTGGCAACATTGGGGTTAACCGACAAAGAAACATTCGGACTTTCCCTCATTCTGCAAAAACAGCGATTCAGCAGCGACCATATACGAAGATGTTAAAATCAACAGTCCCATTTTCCGTGAACAAAAACGAAGCAGAACCAGAACCATGTCTTTTTCTCTCCCTCCTGTGAGAGATTCAAGAGAGTGACCCATCAACCATCCAGAATTCAAAAGCTAACTGGGGGATCCACATAACAACTGAGATGAACATTAAATAATCTAAAAAGCTGCTAAGAATCTTTGTCTCCACTCCTATCCTCTTCTGAGAGTGCAGATTCGTATAGCTTCGCGTGCAAAGTTGAGAGATCCCAAAATGCCTTTTTCTCTGTGCATGTTTTTGAGCCTCCCAGCCTCCTCATCCACGGGAATATGTCAATCATCAAGAGACATCGATGTCAAGTTTGGCTCGATGGTCATAGTTGGCAACTCTGCATTAAATTTACAATGAAAATGAGAACTAAGGTATTCATCGAAATATAGAAAGGTGTAAATATTCTACAACTATATTTTTTTTTTACCTGACTCAACCTTTTCGATTTCTTGTAAGTCCTCCTCAATCAAACAAGAAAGTGGCACGTTTCATAACCAATCTTGAGCACTCAACCATGCTTGGGGCCAAGGAGCTACGAAACATATCAAGCACATGATCTCTTATGCTAAATGCGGGCTCTGATGCTATAATCGAGATGGGCATGGCCAAGATATCTCGAGCAATACAAGTCGCAGACGCCCGTATTGACCCACACCTCGCGGGTGCTTGGCCCAAACAATACGGGTCTTGGGTTGGTCGAAGATTAAAATGACTTAGTTTCACCATTTTTTTTTAAAAAAAATTGGATTTGTTACTGATTTTTTTTAATTTTCCCACTAATTATAAATCTAAGGCCACCGGGTGTGCCACATGGCCTAATCAGAGCCATTGGATCAAGAAATTAATTTTTTATTTTCGAAAAAGGAATAGAGGGTTAGGATGGTGATGCATGGCCAAACTTAAGCCACACGATCACAAAATGATTTTTTTATTTTCAAAAACCAATTATAATTCTGAAAAATTATTTTTATTTTCGAAAATTTCAGATCTTAACACATGGCATAATGACCACCGTCGGATATGGATTTTTATTTTTTATTTCGAAAATCAATTTTAATTTTAGAAAATCCATTTTTTATTTTGAAAATAGCTAGATTGTGACACAGGGTGATGCCACGGGATCTGGATTTTATATATTTTTTATTTTCAAAATAGTTTCAACCATCCAATGATGACGTGGCATCCTACATGGCATGCCACGTAGCGTTACGCCAGTGTTGACCGGATCAATGTCTGACCGGGGAAGAGGATCGACATTGGCAATTCGTGCCGGTGCCTCGCTAGATACCTCAATCCCACGTAAATAAAGATTTAAAGCTTCGCAATTTTGACACCAAACTAATCCTTATGATCTCTTCATTAACAAACATCAATTTCCCGGCCAAAACCAATCTAGAAACTACCTAAACTAACATCAGCCAAGACTAACTCCGGCGGCAAAATCGACTTAGCCATTTCTAGCGCTAAACCAACAATCCAACACATCAAAAAGCATCTATGGAGTTCAAGGATACCTACCTGAGGCTCTGATTGCTTGACGTTGAAAATGAGCATTTGATCTCGCGATCAGGTCGGGTTCGGGAGGTCGACACAGGGGTAAATATGCAAGGAAAACGGAAAACAAAGGCATGGCCCGTGATCAGCAGGAGATAAGGAGAGAATCAAGAACCGCAAGAAAATATGGAGAAATGAACAGTCTGCCACTGTGCATCAATGGTCCTTACCGTTCAAGAGATGCTGAGGCGACACCACGGGGTTCTGGATGATCCTTGAGCTCGCGTGAAGCTCGGACAACGATCGGTTGAGCTCGATTTTTTTCTCAAATGGCACAACAAATCCTTCGAAGTTTTCCAAGTTCTGCTTCGCTGGAGGACCCTGGGAGCTCTCGTCTTGCTCTCTCTCCAGGTTGTTTCTTGTCTCTCGCCCCCACTAACATAATGGATTCTTTTTTCTTTTTTTTTTTGTTGAAAAACCACCTCCCCGCCATTATCGTGATTCGCCCTCCCTTTGCTGCACGCGGGGACTTTCACCAGTCTTCATCTGAACGTGCCATCACACGAGATTAGGCTCACCGGCGTCGGAACTTTCACCAGTCTGGCATTGCTAATTAGGTCATCAGTTTGGCCTCTTCCGCTCCCTGGTTTCTTGCGCATGAGAAGAGAAGCTGGGCAGAAGACTTCGTGTTTGGATCCCCTAACATAATGGGATCCGGATTCCCTAACATAGTGTTAGGGGTGACATAAGAGATCTGGGTCCTCCAATTCAAAAATGGACGGCCCAGATTGATTAATTCAAAATTTTAAAATTCCCGTCGAAATTTTTTTTCTTCTTTTAAAAAGTTGATGTGGATCAATCTGGGCCATCCATTTTAAATTGGACGGCTCGGATTGGATAATGTCACCCCTAACATTATGTTGTGTTTGGACCCCCTAACATAATGTTAGGGGTGACATTATCCAATCCGAGCCGTCCAATTCAAAATGGTTGGATCCCCTAACATAATGTTGGGTCAACAGGTTGATAGGGTCGGGATTTTTCGAACCAGTTGACCCATTTTGACTAAAAACAATCAACTGAGTTCGTACATGACCCATTTTCATGAAATTAATGCCAAAAATGGATTCTAGAGCAGGAGTTTCATTTAGAAAAAACAAGTTTAAGTCAAATTGGTTCATTTTTATGAAAACCCCCAACTTTTAAGTTTGACCCGAAAATGATTTTTGAATAATCCGAACCCGAAACAGCTAAATTGAACCAAAATAATCCCACCAATAAATTCAGAATGGTGAAAAGTATAGGGTAGTGGCTTTGGAATTGCATGAATATCTTTAAAAAAAATGCTTAATTACACTTAAGGTGAAAATTAGGAACTAAATTGAAAAGATTTTAAGCCCTTTTTTCAAATTTCACAATCCATGAATGATTGGACCAAAATGCAATTGAAGGCATGAGGATCAAATGTCATAACTAGCCCAAAGTGAGAAAAAGTCTGGAAGGGGCTGAATTTGTTATTTTTGGAAAATCAAGGACCTAAATGCAAAAATATGGAAAAGTAGGTTCTTGATCGGTTTTTTGAATTTTAAAGACCAAAATGAAATTGAAATTAAAACAAGACTAATGACTATTTTTTCATATTTTTCTAGTCACAAATGCTATTTCTCTTTTTTATATTTTTGGGGCATTTTTCAATTAAAAGAAATTTCAAAAATACGAGAAAATACCGAAAAATATTTTTATTTAAAATTGGTTCTTTTGGCTTGACCAAGGCTTCTAAAGTTGTTTTTCAAATTTTATGAATTTTTATTTTTTAAAAAATTTCTAAAAAAATTGATTAAAAATTAGGTGTCAACATGTACTACGTAGGATAACTGACGTCCATGTCAATGATTTCCAACTAAATTTGGTTAGATGTACTCAATTGACAAAACATGAAAAGATTTATCAATCAATTGAAAAATTTAAAGGCATATCACTAAATTGGTCAAAATGTAATAGGTTTTAAATTTTTTGGACAATTTTTTCATTTGTGAACATTCATATAATCGAAAATTGTTGTGATTTTGACTCATGTTTTAGTGATAACACGACAATTGACATCTGCATCAACTATTACGTCGTCTTTGTGCAAATTCGGAGCATGGGTGCCAATCAAATAAGGGTGTATTGATAGTATGTAAGCACTATAAGGGTATGTTCATGAATTTTTCATATAACTTTGAAGTTTAACGTATGTTGCTATTACCTTGTAAGTTATCTATCGTGCAAATTCAACAGGACGGCTTTTTCGAAAATTAAAGATCTCTCATATCCCATCAATGCTGATCCCGAAGTAATCGTTGTATGTCCATGCTTTTTTGAACATGGTTGTAACTATCTATCTCTATAATCGAACAACTCATTAGCTTTTAATTTACATATGTAGCTGCTTTTCTAAATCATAAAATTCTTAAATTTGGAGGACAGCATCAATAGTAGAGTATATCTTTTGTAGATTCAACCTCTGTTTATGCGGCAAAGTAATCTAACATTCGTAAAGATCCATATGGAGGGCAAGCATTATGATAAGACTTCTAGAGATTATTTAGAAGTCTCTTTGAAAATGATGAACCTCTAGCTCAGCCTTGTGGAAGCTAAGAAACCGGTGGAGAATAATTCTTCATTGGTCTTAAATTTATTGTACGAATGCCAATTCGATCATAAACTTTTCAAGTTTACCAATGTAATAACTCGAGTTCCCCCATACTGGAATTATGAGTGAATAGTAAATTAAGGGACTTTTGGTGGATGATGCGAAATAATTTGACGAAATGACAACGCGCATCTAGTATTTATTTTCGGTCCCATAGAGTTAATTATGTGGAAAATTACAACAACTAGTGGAATTACACTTGGTGAGACAAAGACAAGCGGAAGAATGCATGATGGACAAGTGTTCAAGCTGGGGCGCGTGTGAATGACAAGTGTTGCTCATGCAAGAAACCTTCTACCGGCTCTTGGCCGTGTCACTCCCTCCCTCTTGCCGACTCAAATCTCGCCCACTCTCTCTCGCCTTTCGTTCTTGCAATGTGAAGGAGGAAGGAGGCTTGTGACTGGTTTTCGTGCGTGGATTTGAGGCGAGTAGATTTTTTAACCCCGTTTAACTCTTGGTTTGTCGGTTTCAATTTGCACATCACCTTGGTTAGTGTAATTGCCATCCTAGAGTATCGGATGAGTGAAATTGAGGATCGGATCGTCGAGATTGAGTTGTGGTTTGGTGGTAGCCGAATGGAATACTCGAATGGCCTCGCATGTTGTCTTTTTGCTGTGAATGACATTGAAAGTAGAAATTGTGGTATCGGAGATTGGATCGTGGAATTGGGCGTTGGATCTAGCTTGATCGAGAGAGGAAAAGCTCGGTTTGGGTATGTGATGTGCCGAAGTGTCTAGTATGTTGTATCTATGGGCATGATTGAAGTCCTTGAGGGTAATATTGTGTACATTGATAGATGGACCGTCGATTTGGGCGGTGAATGAAATGAAGTTTGCTGAGTAGGAAGAGGTTCGACTCTAGTAAGTTACTGCGTGATGGATCTTCAAACAACTTGTATGTTGTATTTCTGGGCTCGATAATTGCTTCGGGTACTAGGTTGTCGATGTTTACATTCAATTGGGCAAGATTGGCCATGGTTTGTGTGTGGTTTCGCGAGGTAGGATCGGCAATGGCTTAGAATGGACACGTAAAAAGCTTTGATAACTTGTATGTCGTCCTTATTGTGTGGATTGTCCTTTGATGGTTTTTAATTGACTGATGTGGTGGATATCGTGCTGAAGCAGAGATTGATGTTTTCGATAGTTGACGTGTTAGAATTGTACTTGCGAGGCTTTTAGCTCACCCTTGTTGATTAACCTTTTTAGCTTAGCTAGCCATTGAGGATGGTGGTAAAGAGTAGCAAACATGGATAGTGGTGGTGTCCATGAATGATGGTGGCAATAGTTCGAGAGTGGTTACCTTGCCTTTTGATCGTCCTGATTACCTTTTGAAACTGTTTGTAAATAACCGGCTATGATGATATATAAATCAAATCAAGTGTTCACTATTTTAGGTACATTATTTGTTGTGGATGAATGTATCTAAAGTAGGTTAGATGAACCTATGAGGCCATAAACGTGTGTCTATCATTTATGAATGCACTTGTATGATGACATGTTTTCCTTTTAGTCTTTCCCATGTGCCAATTATACTATATGAATTATAGATTCAAGCAAAGCACTTTAATTAGATCGGTAGTGAACCTAGGACACTATAGCTCTACGTGTGTCGAAGGAGGATGTTACAACCAATAGTAGGCACGAAATTTGAATGTAATCATTCCGAACTTATTGCCACTGAGAATTGCTGACGTGACGTCCAATGATCGTCAGCCATCTTACATGGCATGCTGACATGGACAACTTGTGGATTGTCATGTCAGTGATTTCTAGCGGCAAGTGGTCAAAAAGGATTAGATTACATTGAAATTTTTGCGTAAATATTAGGGTTACACTGGCAAAATTGAAAAATTGAATACTAAATTGAGATATGTCTAATAGGTTTAAATTGAATTGACAATTTTCCAACCATTGGAGATGTTACTGGAACAATTGGTGCTCGGCCATTCTTTCTAAACTTATATTATAAGGTAAAGAACCTTGCTTACATATCAACATTTCCTTTTCAGATACATTTGAGAAGTTCCTTCAACCTGATCGATCGATCAATCAAGGTTAACGGTTCACCAGGATAGGCAATCGGAATACAACTATTAAAAAAAAATTTGTGTTGGCCATTGGAGAATTATTTTTACTAAGAGTGTTTGTTTGAGAGAAAGTGTGCTTGGAGAATTAGTTTTCCAGACTTTCACCCATTTGATTTGCCGAAAATGACTTGGTTAATAGAAAATACTTTCTAGTCAATAGAAACTTCATGCACAAAATTAGGAAAGTGAATTCTCCAATCTATTCGACCAAAAACAAAATTTCCAATTTGAAGAAGTGAAAACACTTTCCAGAATTACTCATCTAGAATATTTTTTAATTTTTTTAACATTTTAATAGTTAAATTTTTATTTTTCCTTTTCTGTTATTTATTTATTTATTTTCCCTTGTTCGATTGTCGGCCTTGGAGATGGTCACTGATCAGCCACAAGTGCAAACTGGCAAAGCTCGACCTCTCCGAGTGAGGTAGAAAAAAAAAAGAAAATTTTAAAAGTTTAAAAATTTGAATTTATTTTTTGGTCTAAGATAAAGTTATGAGATTGAAATCATTTTTTAAATGAGAACCAAACATCAAAAAATGTTTTCAATCATATATCACCAAATAAAAGAAAATAAATGGTTATTTTTTGAAAATGACTAGGAAATCATTTTCCTTTTTCATGGAGTCTTCTATGAAACAAATGGACTCTAAAACCTCATATGTTTCGAGAAAAATGAACGATTTGAAAATCACTTTTCTAAAAATAATTGCTTATATCGTTTGAAATAATTAGTCAATGAAAATTACTTTCATTTTCAATAATAATTTATATGTAAACATGTTTGTAAACGATGAAATTATTTCATTCATTTTTGTAAACAATACAAGCGATCATTTTTCAGAAAATATTTACTGCATCATTTTTTTTTCACGAAGCAAATGGAGCCTAAATCTTAAAGAAGCATATTTCAGTCTTGAACATTGTATGTTACATATTTACATATATTCTTACATTTTTTTATTAATGAAATACTTAAAGGTGAATATTTTATCGTGCATTTTAATTTTTGAATATGAATATCAGGTTATAAATGGTGACTAATAATTGTAGCCAGAGTTAAAATTATGAATAAATTCTAATTGCCTCAAATTTGAATATCGAACACAAATTACTTTATTAGAAAAAAATTATCAAAAAATTTCTAAACCTATATAAGTATGCTAATTCAGTTTTAAACTTTTTAATTTGGACAATTTAATCCTAAAATTTTAAAAAATTCCTCAATGTAGTCATTCTAACTAATTTTTTTCGAAAATCACTGACATAACAAGCAGTCACATGAGGTAGACATATTTATTTAAAAATTAAGCTACCGGTTCAAATTATGTTGCCCAAAAAGATCACTATAGAAGGCAAATATTTCTATCCTTATAATAATAGTTTTCAACTAAGTTATTGCCACAAATCTTCATTTTAAAAGAAGATATGACAACTCATCAATTCGTCACGACAAATGCCAGTTGGAAGAATTATCAAAAAAGTGTTAAATCTATAACAATTGTGCCAATTCAGTCTCAAGACTTTTATGTTCATGCTAATTTTTAATAATATTTTAGTATCTACTTGCCAGCACTAATGTGGCCAATTTTCAATGGTATTTTAGTATCTATTTGACTTTATTTTTAAAATTTTATTCTCTTTCTTTTTTTTCCTTCCTTCTTCTCCAGCTAGCCACCGAGTTCGGCAACTAACTAGAGGAGAAGGTGAGGAAACAAAAGTAATAAATTCAAAAAATATTAAAATATTATTAAAAATTAGCCACGTCACAAATGCAAAAGGTTTAGGATTGAATTGACAAAAAAAAAAAGATTTTGGACTGAATTGTCACAATTGCAACAGGTTTAATACTTTATTGGTAATTTCTCAATATGAGTTTGAAGCAAATTTATCATTTGCTCTTAAGAAAATGCTATAGAGGCGGGAGGATTGTTGCTATAGTATGTTATAAGAGGAAATATTCGACACGAAATATACAAATTAGAGGTGGATAGTAAACTTCGACTAATCGACCACCAAATAATATTTCGCGATTAGGGTATGCATAATACTTAATTTGTCCCCCCTAAAAGAGAGAAAAATACCAAAAAAGTCCTAAACTTATTACATTATGACCAGTTTAGTCTTAAACCTATCAATTAGACCACTTTTTTTGGTCAAAATTGGACCACTTTATTTTGAACATTTTCAAATTTTGCCATTTAAGTCCATTCGGTCAATTTTAGTTGGTAATCAATGACATGAACACTAGCCATACTATGTGACATGGTTGGCGTTGACGTAGATAATTTTTACAGTTTGTTTCAAAAAATTAAATTCTTATTTATATTTTTTCCTCCTTTTCTTTTTTTTATGTCTTTTTTTCCTTTCATTTTAGTCGGCGAGGGTCATCGCTAGATTTAGGCAAGGGCCGCCTTGCTCATAACCCTTGCTAGCAGCTGACGACGGGGTCCACGAGGGTTGGCCCTCGCCAGCCAAAATGAAAGAAAAATAGAAAAGAATAATAAAAAAAAATTATAAAAAACCAAAAATTTATATAAATTAATGTCCATGTCATCACTTGCTGTGCCCCGCTGCCTACATCAACAATTTTCAACAAAAATTGATTAGATGGATTTAATTAGCAAAATATGAAAATGCTTATGGCTAGATTGTAAAATTAAAGGTTTATGACTAAATTAGTACCGGTATAATAGTTTTAGACGTTTTAGTACTTCCCCACTAAAAGCTTTAGGGCCAAATAATCGATCCCTAGAGGCAAATTTCTATGTCTCGTATTCCCAAATATATTGTAGTGAATGATCCAATTATTCTTAGACGATTCTCATCCTTTGGATGCAATAATATGAACAAACTCGTATGATTACATGCGGTAATATGATAATAATGTGATTAAAAATCATCACGCGGTGCGGGGAGGCTAATATGGTTGACCGAACCAAAATCACATCCGCCTGCATAATCAAAATTATCAAGTATTTATTGATCTATAATTACTAATACAAAATAAGAAATCAGAAATAGTACACTGCAGTCCTCCCATCACCAAGTTGACAGCTTTGAAAGTCAGAAAAAAATTGTTAGAAAAGTGCTAAACCTATTAAACCATAGCTAAGTCAATTCTATATATATTTTTTTGATTTTGTCAAGTTAATCGTAAATACTTTGACGATTTGTTAATATAGTCCAATTGGCCGGAAATCATTAACGTGGACGTCTGCAAGGGATTTATGACTTTTTAAACAATTTTTCATCAAAAATCACAGCCAAAATTGGCTGCTTTCCCTTGCAATATTTGAGAGAGAGAGAGACCTTGATTTTTCTTCCCCTAAAGGCCAGTTCGCGAAGATTTTTTCAAAAAGTCCACACTCGTACACCTTTGTTTTTTATTTCCCTAAAGACCAGTTCACGAGGAACTTTTCAAAAAGTACACACTCGGACCCCTTCATGTTGAAGCTTTCTTCTTCTTCTTCTTCTTCTGAAATGTGCCTGCAAAGCACAGCTGCAAGACACGCTTTCTTCAAAGAATCAACCAAAACCGACCTTTAATATTACCTTAATGTGATTGTCACCTCCGATGCCGATCTATAAAATCCCATTTCCCATTTCATCTTCTCCCCCATCACCCAGTTGTTTTCTCTCTTCCTCTATATCGTTATCACCTTCTTCCAGGCTCTCACTTCTCAAGTGATCTCGCATTCAACACTCTCTCCGATTCACAAGTATTTACAGTAACCTTTTGCCAGCTTCTGTCCTGGTTCGTTCTTCAAAATGAAACCTATGGGAACCTCTTTCGGCTTCTGTGTCGTTTTCTTGCTCATCACCATGCTGAACTCAGTTTCGGCAACTCTCCAAGTGGGATTCTACCGCTCCACTTGCCCGGCCGCGGAGTCCATCATTCGGAAAGCCGTGAACAAGGCAGTGGCCAGAAATCCCGGCGTCGGTGCTGGGCTTATTAGAATGCACTTCCATGATTGCTTTGTTCGGGTATGCAAATACTTCTTACAGCATTTATGAAGTAGTAGTAACAATCTCGCTCTTTTCCTAGCGGAAAGCTTTCTTTTGATATTTTGTTATTACAAAGGATATGAGTTAGACGTGAGTATAGAATACATTTCACATTTCTATCACAGGTCCGTGAGGCTTAAGTTAGTGTAACATAATCAGCGTTCCTGATGCAGATGCATGTCAGCGATCCTGATCATTTTCGTGTTTTTCGATGCAATAACAGGGTTGTGATGCTTCGATCTTGCTGGATTCGACCCCAGGCAACCCATCAGAGAAGGAACATCCCGCGAACAACCCCAGCTTACGAGGTTTCGAAGTCATTGATGAGGCGAAGGCCGAGCTAGAATATTTATGCCCCAAGACAGTCTCTTGCGCCGATATTCTAGCATTCGCGGCCCGAGACAGCACCTACAAGCTCGGCAGCATTAACTACGCAGTTCCGGCCGGTCGCCGTGATGGGCTAGTCTCCCTCAGAGATGAGCCGTCCCAGAATCTTCCTCCTCCTTCCTTTGATGCCCAACAGTTAGAAGCTAATTTTGCAAGAAAAGCCTCTCTAAAGACGAAATGGTGACACTATCCGGTGCGCATTCGATTGGAGTCTCGCACTGTTCCTCCTTCTCGAACCGCTTGTACTCCTTCAATGCCACGCACAAGCAAGATCCTTCCATGGACCCCAAGTTGGCCGGTGAACTGAAAACGAAGTGCCAAACAATGGAGGCGCTAGCGATCCTACGGTGCCATTGGACCCTGTCACACCCAACAGGCTCGACAACGAGTACTACGCTAATCTGAAGAACCACAGAGGCGTATTGACTTCTGATCAGACGCTTTTTTAATAGCCCATCGACGGCTAATATCGTGAGGAGGAACGCCAATAGCGGCGGAGCATGGGCTAACAAGTTTGCAGCGGCAATGGTGAAGATGGGATCGATTGATACTCTCACCGGGAGCCGGGGCGAGATTAGGAGGAATTGCAGGGTTGTGAATTAGACACAGCCTGAAAGATTTCCTAGAACATATATTGGGTTTCGTTTTAATTATTTTTTCAGGCATCGTTTCATTCATTCGTTGCTACTTCAAGTGTGTATTCTTTTTCTTCCTCCTCAACTTACGAGTCTGTATTCTTATAATGGAATGGCCAAATTCAATTGTTTCGATCATTCATTTATTTTGATTATTATTTTTTTTGCCGGTAAATGTCTGAAAGAGTCGATACGTGTCCAAAACAACTGATTAAAAAAAGTTACCAATCACCTGATTTCTCAATAACTTGTTGACAGATTAGCCAACGAAAAATTTATGGATAAGCAACTCAAATGAATGTTGATAATCTGATATTATGTGGATATTTAATAGAGAAAAGTCTTCGGCCCAGAACAAAAGTAGAAAAATCAGTGAGTCACGGGAATTTAGTCCATACTTTATAATTAGTATTGCTAATATTGCTGTTGATATTCTAGATATTCAACTGTAAAAATTCTTTGTCGCACGGGATTTTCAAAACTAGCTTGATCGAGATAATAATTTCCTATTATTTTCTGGCTGTAGATTCGAGCTCATCTGAAAAAATTAGTGGAGATAAGATATTGCCGTCATTTAAGAAGTGTGCTACGCTATCTCGAAACTCAATTACTCCATTTATTTAGATTACGAAATTAATTAGTGGATGTTTTTTGATAAAACTGAAAGGGGTCGTTTTTATTGGAATAACTCTTTAGTAATCTTTTCTCACCCTTGTAAAGAAAACCGATATTCTTTGAGAAAACTATTAAAAGAGTTCTAAACTTATTGTACGTTTGTCAATTCAGTTTCAAACTTTTCAATATATCAATACAGTCCTAAATCTTCCAACAGTTTATCAATGTGGTCATTCTAATAAATTTTAGTGAGAATCGCTGATGTGGATGCCGACCAGCTGATGTGCTGCAACTGGAGTTAACGTGGACAATTTTTGCA
>JAGVVM010012336.1:0-11703 GCA_019149425.1 Psidium friedrichsthalianum
TTGAGGCAGAGTCGGTATTTGTGAAATTGACCACAAAAATGAAATCCGACATTGGACAATCGAATCAGTACGATAAACACAATGAAGAAATGAAATTGGTCTCAGAAGCGTCGTCCGAAGGACAGACAGCCGGTGTACGTCGAGAAGCAAGACGTGAAAGGAAATTACCGGAAATGCCCCCGGTAAATGCTCAGACCCTTAGAATTAGATAAATTAGGATTTTTGAGAATAGAATCGATGGACCCTCACCAAATTCAGTCCAAATTCGTTCGCGCTCGGGACCCGATCGGTGCATTTGGCACGCAAATCGAGGCAAGTCAAATCAGATGTCACATCAATCAGATGTCACATCAATCAATCAAGTGTCAAATCAATCAATCATAGGTTCAATTCCCAAGACAAATCCATCAATCAAGTCATTCAAATCAAGTACACATCAAGGTTACTATTCCCTAACCTACTCCACTATCTTCATATCCATTTTTGTCCCATATGTATTATAATCTATTCTCTCTCTCTCTCTCCTCACTCATTCGGCCATCTCTCTCTCTCTCTTTCCCTCCCGACCTCCCTCTCTGTGACAGTCTGAAAATTCGACCCATTTGTCAGAATTTCTAATGAATGGAAACACGTCATTAATACACGCTAGTCGACGCTCACTCAGGATTAGCTACCCTGAGATGACCAACCGAAGGGGAAAGGCTATCTGGGAATTTTTCCCAATCAGCCGCCCGTTGGTCTGAGTCTGAGACCGAGTCCGGTATTTAATGAAATTGTCCACAAAATGAAGTTCGACGATGGACAATCGAATTAGTAAGATGAACGCAATGAAGAATGAAATCAGTTTCCGAAGCGTCGCCCGAAGGGCCGACAGCCGGTGCGCGTCGAGAAGCCAGACGTGAAAGGAAAATTACCGAAAATACCCCCGGTAAATGCTCAGTCCTTAGAATTAGATAAATTAGGATTTTTGAGAATAGAATTGTTGGACCGACACCAAATCCAGTCCAAAATCCGTTCGCGCTCGGGACCCGATCGGTGCATTTGGCACGCAAATCGAGGCAAGTCAAATCAGATGTCACATCAATCAATCATGTGTCAAATCAATCAATCATGGCACAATTTCCAAGACACATCAATCAAGTCAAACTTCATTCAAATCACTTGTCATAAACACTATTCAACCTAACCCACTAACTCATTTTGATTTTATTAAACTTTTATAATCTCTCCCTCGCTCTCTCTCCTCCTCATCCCATTCGGCCGAGACCCTCTCCCTCTCCCTTTCTTCTTCTTCGTTTTCTTCTCCTTCTTCGACCGACCGTCCGCCCGTGGCCGCCCCTCCCGTTGCCATCCGCCGTCCTTCGCGCGACGCCACCGCCATCATCAGCCATCATCCTCGGCTTGTGAGTCCTTTAGTCTCTTCTTCTTGTTGTTGCCGTGGCCGTGACACCCCTTGGAGCCGACCAAACCGTGGACCACTCTCTCTCTCTCTCTCTCTCGGGTTTTCCAGCCGTGCCGCCCGACGCCATCAGCTGCCCCGTCGCCGTCCGGCCAAGCCAACTGCCACCGTTCGTCCCCATCTCTAGGTAAGTGTCCTAGCTACCTCCCCATAAAATTTCGTGGCTTAACTCCACTATTTGATACCCGAACCAGCCGCCTCTTCCCTCGTCGTTTTCCTTGTTTTTTCGTCGCGCCATGGGAGCACGGTCATCATGGCTGGCTCCGCTCATTCCCGCACCTCTCCAATGACCTAAGGTTCCTATTTTAGGTGTGCTCAGCCCCTTGGAACCCCCGGAACAACCGTGAGCCACCGCCTACTCCCCGTGCTCGCGAAACGCCGAACCGGCCGTCGGTGACTCCTCCGCCTTCGTCGTTGCTTCGGCCATCCTTGGTAAGCTTCACTCCCTAATCTTGACCTAGGCTAGTTGTATATATGTGTGGATAGTTTGTGTTAGTAGCTAATCTAGGTGATTAGTGTGTAATGTGAGCAATTAGGCAAAATGGGCTTAGACTAACCATGTGGGGTTAATGGGCCGTGCGCGTGGGCCTCTTGGGAAAAATGGATTTGGGCCTTGAATTGATAATTAGGGGCTGCAATTGGTGAGATAGGCGTGTGGGTTCATGGGCCAAGACAAGCTAATGGGCTTAGGGACTTAATTCTATACTAATTGGGCCCATTTAGAACCCTTGGGCCCAATTCTTGGTAATGGGCCTTTATTGGACGAAAATTTGTATTAATTGGGCCCAAAACACAAATTGGAATGTTAAAATATAAGGCCCATTAATGTATATGGGCTTAGGATGACGAATTGGCCTAAACTAGTCTAATTGGGCTTAATAGGCTAGCCCTTGAAAATGGGCTTGGGCCCTACAAAACGAATTTAATTATGAAGGTGGGCCTGAATTATATATTTGATCTTAGAATTAATTCATGGGCCTAAGATTGGTTAATGGGCCTTGGAACCTAGTTGAGCCCAACCTAATTATGTGGACCCAACTTGGCTTAATGGGCCTAACCCATCTCGGCTTAATGGGCCTAACCCATCTCATTGGACTATGAACCTTGATGGGCTCAATTTGACTAATGGGCTTAGAACACTGTAATGGGCCGACTTACCTTAGTGGACCTAACTACCTTTGTGGGCCTTGGGCCTTAGAACGGGCTTTAGGTCCATTCGAACCTGAATCCACTAATTGGGCCTTAACCCCAAGCCGAACCTAATTCGATTTCACATGTGGAATTATTAAAACCCTAAATCAATAATCGTGGGATACTAACTCCCAGGGAACTAACATGGGCGATTGGGCTTAGGCCGAGTTACCGAGTCCGTTAAGACGGGGTTCTAATTCATATGGGTTTAACCAGAGAAATGGTATGAGATATTCTATTGAGCTTGACTGGTCGAAGAACCGTATGTGGGGCATTAGATCTCTTACATTGGCTTGTCGAGCACGTGATTACTTTGATGACTCCTTGATGTGCCCCGTACTTGTACTTATATACTGTTACATGCATGCTCTATGATTGAATTACTGGTTGCAATCACGTGGGCCCCGCATACATTGAGAGCATGGCATGAGTCACCAGAGATGTGACATGAGAAGGTGCCCCAGAGGCGTTGTTACGCGGGGAAACGGAGGGAAAAGGGAGTAACCAACGTAAGGCGTCAGATACGCAGTTGTGAAATTTGCCGTGTGGCACTGTTGGATGAGCCCTGATGGGAATTGGAGTAATAGACGGGCATGATCCATTGGGATCCGTTATGGCCGGTTGAGGCCTGTATCAGCTTGCATATGGCATCATGTTTGACTGTTTCTTGTGCCCGTCTGTATAATATGAACTGGATTGCCATGAACTGCATGTTTGTTTATGCATGTTGGGGTCTGGCACCGTGAGAACTGAGAGAGTCTGAACCCCGGACCGCTAACCTAGTCCACTGGTTAGGTCCGACCCCGCTAGTATACGCTATCCTACGCTAGGATTAGTGGTGAGCTTATTGAGTTTCGACTCACGGGCGGTGGTTGCCCTTCTTTTTACAAATCCAGGTCACCCGTAATGGCAGCGCCACCTATGCTTTTTGGATTGCCAGTGCAGATGGATACCCAGATCACCCTCCATTTTGATATGCATGCTGTGATGTGGCATAGGCATGTGACTACTGTACTAGTAGATCAGGGTGGACCCTACCTTGTACCCCATAGATTCGAGGCCAGGTATAGGGAGGGCCTGTATGGTTTTGAGGGACCCCAGAGAGATTCTCCGATCCCTATGGAGGACGACCCGATCCTTTTGCAGCCAGCCGAGTATGGTGGCGAGGTGATCGACCCCGATCCACTGCAGGAGTTGCCGTCCCCAGGACGTTCTGAGATCGACGGCCGTGAGGAGGGTGAGGCCATGGACACAGATGAGGAGGATCCAGAGGAGGACCCAGAGGAGGACCCAGAGGAGGATCCAGAAGAAGATCCCGAGGAGGATCCCGAAGAGGAACCTGAGGAGGACTGAGTCCTACTGTCACTGGTTAGATTTTGGAGATGGTGAGAGCGTAGGTGTCGTGACCATAGGATGAGGTTTTCTTTTGGAGGTCTGTACCTAACGCTCGATTATATCTATATATATATGTCGTTGTGTTCCTTTTGTAAAAGTGTTCTTGTCTTTTCATACTACCCTACTATCTTGTGTATGTATGCATGTGTAGAAGGCACGCTTCCGCAGGTTTCAGATTCCACGCTAGACCATAGCGTCGTCTGGCTGCGATGGGGCATCCTGGGCCGTCGCTATTCGTAGGCCAGGCGTACGCAGGGTTCGTCGTCACGGTATGAGCAGGGGTGTCGCGAGCTCGATTGGGGTTCGGGGCGTGACATCCCCATTCTCGGTCTCTCTCTCGTTTGCTCGCCCGGCCACCGCAACGCCGCCGTCCACCGCCCCTTCTCGTTGCCGTCCGACGCCCCCAACCGCCACGGTAGGCCCCTCTCCTCTCTTCCCTTGCTGTTTCGTGGCCTTGGAGGTCCCATCCAAGCCGCCCCGACCTCACCCTCTCATTCTCTCCTTGTAAATATGTGAGCCACCATAGGCCGGCCAAGTCTCACCGTCGCTCACTCTCTCTCTCTCGGCCGTCCAACCGTCGTCGCCGCCGCCCCTTCACCGCCCCAAACGCCGACCAGTCGTCACCACCAGCCCACACCGGTAAGCATACCCTCTAATCCTTGCCTAGGCTGGTTGTATATGTGAATGGTGTGTGGTATTAGTGGCTTGTGATGGTGATTAGTGTGTAAAATGTGTAATTAAGCCATTTGGGCCTTAGGCCATTCGGGTATGGATGCTGAGCCGTGTGTGTGAGGCTTGGGGATCACGAGTTGGGCCTTGAAGTATTAATCATGGGTTAGAATAGGTGAATGGGCGCGTAATCTAATGGGCCGAAGGATTCTATTGGGCTCCGGGACTTAATTCTAAACTAATTGGGCCTAAACTAATCAAATTGGACCCTATTTGGAGGATGAGCCACATATGGACGAAAATTAGGATTAATTGGGCCCAAATTGTGGTTTGAATACTAAAATAGAAGGCCCAATGATGTACATGGGCTTAGGATAACAAATTGGGCCTATAATAGCCTAATTGGACTTATTTGGCTAACTTTTGGAAATGGGCTTGGGCCCTACACGAATTTTAGAATTAATAATGGGCCTGAATCATATAATTGATTTAAGAATTAATGCATGGGCCTTAGAACCTAATTGGGCCCAACTTCATTTAATAGGCCCAACTTGGCTTAATGGGCCTAACTCATCTCATTGGACTATGAACCTTGATGGGCTCAACTAGGCTAATGGACTTAACATACCCTAATGGCCCAACTTACCTCTCGGGCCTTGAACCTTGGAATGGGCCTTAGGCCCACTTGAACCTAGATCAATTAATTAAGCCCTAACCTGAGCGAGGCCTAATTTTATTAAATTCAATGATTTATTAAATTACTAAATCATTAATATTGGGTTACCAATTCCCTGGGTACCAACCTTAGCAGCTGGGATTGTCTGGATCGAGTTCCAATTCAGTGGGCTCCTGGGATAATGCGAAATAAGTTGGGTTTACTTGGGGAACTGTTTGTAGAGCAGTGGTTCTACTTGATGCGTGTTTTGATGAACGTATGAATTACTCGTATGACTCTTGATATGCTCCGTTCCCGTACTCATGTATCATTGCATGCATGCTCTGTGATTGAATTACTGTTGCTACTATCTGGGCCCCGCATAAATTGAGAGCATGGCATGAGTCACTAGAGATGTGACATGAGAAGGAGCCCCAGAGGCGTTGTTACGCTGGGAAATGGAGAGAAAAGGGAGAAACCAACGTAAGGCGTCAGAAACGCAGTTGTGGCATTTGCCGAGTGGCACTGTTGGATGAGCCCTGATGGGAATTGGAGAGATAGACGGGCATGATCCATTGGGATCTGTTATGGCCGACTGAGGCCTGCATCATTGGCATATGGCATTATGGTGGACTGCTTGTTATTGCCCGTCTGTGCATTATGACCTGCATTGATATGCCTTGCATGTCTACTTATGCGTTGGGGGTCTGGTACCGAGGGTAGCTGAGAGTGTCTGAACCTTGGACCACAACCCTAGTCTATTGGATAGGACCGACCCCACTAGTATACGCTATCCTACGCTAGGATTAGTGGTGAGCTTGCTGAGTCCTCGACTCACTTGCGGTGGTTGCCTTATTTTACAGATCCAGGTCACCCGTGATGGCAGCGCCCCCTATGCTTTTTGGATTACCAGTGCAGATGGATACTCAGATTACCCTCCATTTTGACATGCATGCTACGATGTGGCATAGGCACCTGACTACTCTGTTGGTAGATCAGGGTGGACCCTATCTTGTACCTCATAGGTTCGAAGCTTGGTTTAGAGAGGGTCTACATGGTTTTGAGGGACCCTAGAGAGATTCTCCGATCCCTATGGAGGAAGACCCGTTCCTTTTGCAGCCAGCTGAGTATGGTGGCGAGGTGATCGACCCCAACCTGCTGCAGGAGTTGCCGTCCCCCGAACGTTCAGAGATTGACGGCCATGAGGAGGGCGATTGTCACGCCCCGAACCCCAATCGAGCCCGCGACATCCCTGCTCATAACGTAACGAACCCTGCGTACGCCTGGCCTACGAGTAGCGACGGCCCAGGATGCACATCGCGGCCAAGCTACGCTAGCGCAAAACGGCCACAATCTGAAACCTGCGGAAGCGTGCCTTCTACACATGCATACATACACAAGATGGTAGGGTAGTACGGAAAGACAAGAACACTTTTACAAAAGAAAATACAACAACATCATATATATACATAGAGCGTTAAGTACAGACCCCAAAAAGAAAACCTCAACTACGGTCATGACATCTACGCTCTCAAATCCAAACCAGCAACAGTGGGACTCAAACCTCCTCAGGCTCCTCCTCAGGATCCTCCTCGGGATCCTCCTCGGGGTCCTCCTCTGGATCCTCCTCATCAGTGACCATGGCGTCACCCTCATCATGGCCATCGATCTCAGAACGTCCTGGGGACGGCAACTCCTGCAGTGGGTCGGGTCGATCACCTCACCACCATACTCGGCTGGCTGCAAAAGGATCGGGTCGTCCTCCATAGGGATAGGGGAGTCTCTCTGAGGTCCCTCGAAACCATACAGGCCCTCTCTATACCATGCCTCGAATCTTTAGGGTACAAGGTAGGGTCCTCCCTGATCTACTAGTACAGTCGTCACATGCCTATGCCACAGCGTGGCGTGCATATCAAAATGGAGGGTGATCTGGGTATCCATCTGCACTGGCAGTCCAAAAAGCATCGGTGGTGCAGCCATCACGGGTGACCTGGATCTGAAAAGAAGGGCAACCACCGCCCGTGAGTCGAAACTCAATAAGCTCACCACTAATCCTAGCATAGGATAGCGTATACTAGTGGGGTCGGTCCTATCCAGGGGACTAAGTTCGCGGTCTAGGGTTCAGACACTCTCAGATACCCTCGGTGCCAGACCCCCAACATGCATAAACAAACGTGCAATTCAAGGCAATACAATTTGTATCATACAGACGGGCATAAGAAACAGTCAAACATGATGCCATATGCAAGCTGATATAGGCCTCAACCGGCCATAACGGATCCCAATGGATCATGCCCGTGTATCGCTCCAATTCCCATCAGGGCCCATCCAACAGTGCCACTCGGCAAATTTCCTCAACTGCGTATCTGACGCCTTACGTTGGTTTCTCCCTTTTCCCTCCATTTCCCCGCGTAGCAACGCCTCTGGGGCACCTTCTCTTGTCACATCTCTGGTGACTCATGCCATGCTCTCAATGTATGCGGGGCCCACATGATTGCAACCAGCAAATCAGACATAGAGCATGCATGCAATGGTATATAAGCACAAGTACGGAGCACATCAATAAGTCATCAAAGCAATCCCGTGCTCGTAAAGCCAAACCATGAGAGAATCAAATGCCCCACACACAATTCCTCGGCCAGACAGGCTCAATAGAATATCTCATACTATCTCTCTGGTTAAACCCATATAGATTCGAATCCTGACTTAACGGACTAGGTAACTCGGCCTAGGTCCAATCGCCCATGTTAGTTCCCTGGGAGTCGGTAACCCACGACCAATGATCCAGTGTTTTAATAACCTCTCAGGTAAGATTTAATTAGGCTTGGCTTGGGTTAAGGCCCAATTAGAAGGCTTGAGTTTAATTGGGTCTAAAGCCCGGTCTAGGGTCCAAGGCCCACAAAGATAGTTAGGTCCACTAGGGTAAGTCGGCCCATTACAGTGTTTTAAGCCCATTAGTTAAGTTGGGCCCAATAAGATTCAAGGTTCAATGAAATGTATTAGGCCCATTATTAGACCAAGTTGGGCCTATTAAATTAAGTTGGGTCCAATTGGGTTCCAAGGCCCATTGACCAATCTTAGGCCCATGAATTAATTCTAAGATTAATATAATATTTAGGCCCATTATAAGTATTAAATTCGTGTAGGGCCCAAGCCCAATTTCAAAGACTAGCCTATTAAGCCCAATTAGGTTATTTTAGGCCCAAATTGATGTCCTAAGCCCATGTATACTATTGGGCCTTATATTTTAACATTCAAAACATAAATTAGGCCCAAGTGAATTATAATTTTCGTCCATAAAGGCCCACCATTACAAATTAGGTCCAATTAGATTTGTTTAGGCCCAATTAGTAGAGAATTAGGTCCCTAGGCCCATTATAACCCTTCGGCCCATTACAATACACGCCCATTCACCCAATTGCAGCCCTTAATTATCAATTCAAGGCCCAAATCCATCTTCCAAGAGGCCCACACGCACGGCCCATTAACCCCACATGGTTAGTCCAAGCCCATTTTGCCTAATTGCTCATCTTACACACTAATCACCATGATTAACTACTAACACAACCATCCACACATATATACCACTAGCCTAGGTCAAGATTAGGGAGTGAAGCTTACCTAGAGGGGCTGGTTACGGCGGCGACGACGAGAATGGGGCGGACGGCCGGCGGTGAGGGCGGGGTCGCGAGCTAGCCGAGAGAGAGAGTGAGGAGTGAGGCGGTTTCGGGCTTCATTCAAGGGCCAAATGGCCACGGCAAGGAAGAGAGGAGGGACCACGGAAGCTTACCTAGACGTGAGAGGCTAGATGGTGGTGGCTGGCCGGCGTCGGGACGGGCGGAACGACGGCGACGGTGGGACGGCACGGCTGGTCTACCGAGAGAGAAAGAGAGAGATGGGATTCGGTCGGGCTCAACCAAAGGTCTCTTGGCCACGAAAAGAAGAGAAGAAGGGTTGAGGGACTTACCGAATGAAGATGGAACGGTGGTGGCGGCGGAGGAAGCTGGACGGTGGCGTACGGCGGCCGGCTTCGGGCGAGAGACAACCGAGAGGGAGAGAGGCTTTGGGTGAGGGAGAGAGAGAGTGGCCGAAGCAAATGAGGGAAGAGAGAGAGAGAAATAGATCATAATGAAGAAAATTCAATTAAATAGTGAGTGGGATTAGGTAGAATAGTGTTTATGACAAGTGATTTGAATGAATTTGTTGGACTGGATTTGATTGACATCTTGGAAATTGTGCCATGATTGATTGATCGATTTGACACTTGACATTGATGTGACATGATGTGACATCTGATTTGACTTGCCTCGATTTGCGTGCCAAATGCACCGATCGGGTCTCGAGCGCGAACGAATTCCAGATTGGATTTGGCGTCGGTCTACGATTCTATTCTCAAAAATCCTAATTTATCTAATTCTAAGGACTGAGCATTTACCGGGGGCATTTCGGTAATTTTCCATTCACGTCTTGCTTCTCGACGTGCACCGGCTGTCTGACCTTCAGACGACATTTCTGAAACCGAATCCATTTCTTCTTTGTGTTTGTCTTACTGTTTCGATTGTCCATGTCGGATTTCTTTTTTGGAATTTCATTAAATACCGACTCTGCCTCAGTCTCAGACCAACGGGCGGCTGATTGGGAAAAATTCCCAGGTAGCCTTTCCCCTTCGGTTGGTCATCCCAGGGTAGCTAATCCTGAGTGAGCGTCGACCAGAGTGTATTAACGAAGCATTTCCATTCATTTAGAAATTCCGACAGATGGGTCGAATTTTCAGACTGTCACAATTCTTCCCTCCTTATAAAATTTCGTCCTCGAAATTTACAATCTACATGTCCTCACTCCAAAAATCAGAATTACATAGGACTATTCAAACAAGTGGCGGGTATTTTCTCTTCATCTCGTCTTCGCTCTCCCCAAGTGGCTCCTTCAGTCCCATGGTGCTCCCAAATGACTTGACCAAAGGATCGTCGTCTTGCTTGTTCCTTACGATCTTTAATCTTACTGGCCTTTCCACGTAGAGACGCGGTCATCCTTTAATGACTTCATGATCGAGTATATGGCCAGGATCTGGCTCATACTTCCTCAGCATCGATACATGAAACACGTTGTGAATCTGCGACAAATCGGCGGCAGTGCAGACGATAAGCCAGTGTCCCGATCTTCTCCAGAATTCGAATGGCCCAACGAATCTTGGACTTAGCTTTCCCTTCTTGCCAAACCGAGATAATCCTCGCATCGGCGACACCTTCAGAAAGACGTGATCTCCAACTCGAAACTCCAAAGGCTTACGTCTCTTGTCTGCGTAACTCTTCTGTCTACTTGGGCGGTCCTCAGTCTGTCTTTGATCACCTTGACTGCCTCCACTGACTGTTGAACCAACTCTGGGCCTGTTATTCTTTTCTCGCCAACTTCATCCCAGCAAATCGGTGTTCTGCAGGCCCTTCCATACAACGCTTCAAACGGTGCCATCTTGATACTCTGCTGTAGCTGTTGTTGTAGGCAAATTCCACTAAGTGCAAACTGTTCTTCCCAGCCACCTTTGAAGTCGATGACACATGCTCTCAACATGTCTTCCAGTGTTTGGATGGTCCTTTCCGACTGACCATCTGTCTGAGGGTGGTAGGCTGTACTGAACCTTAACTCTGTCCCCAGAGCACCCTGCAGACTTTTCCAAAATGTAGCTGTGAAGCGAGGGTCTCGATCTGATACAACGCTTACTGGCACTCCATGCAGTCTTACAATCTGCCTCACGTACAGTTCAGCCAGCTTCTCCAATGTGGAATCCTTTCGCAATGCGATAAAATGTGCAGACTTGGTCAATCTGTCCACTATCACCCAGATTGAGTCATTTCCTCTCTGGCTTCTCGGCAGTCCTGTCACGAAAATCCATGGTGATGTGCTCCCATTTCTATTCTGGGATTTCCACGTTGCAACAGTCCTCCAGGCTTGCAATCTGGTGCCTTCCCTTGCTGACACGTCAGGCACTTGGCTACATGCTTAGCCACTCCCCTTGGGGGGGACGGGAGAAAAAGGGGAAGGAAGGGGGGGGGAAGCAGGGGGAGGAAGGCGGGGCAGGGAGAGGGAGAGGGGGGGAGGGGAAGGAGGGAGAAGGGGAAGAGGAGAGGAGGAGAAGAGAGAAGGAGAGGGGGCGGAGGGCGAAAGAAGGGGCTAAAAAGGTAGGGGAAAAGGGGGAAGGAGAGGGGGGAGAAAAGGGGGGGGGGGGAAAGAGAGGAGAGGGAAACAGATAGAGAGGAGGAGAGAGGGGGGGGGGAGAGGGGAATGAAGGAGAGGGGGGGGAAGAAGCGAGACGAAGGGAAAGAAGGAGGAAAGAGGG
>JAGVVM010012337.1:0-10364 GCA_019149425.1 Psidium friedrichsthalianum
AATGCTATTGAGGGGTTAAAATCAGAAAAAATAAATGGAAATTGCTTTAGGCAATAGCTGTAGACCCAAACAAAGGCACACGGCGAAATGAGAGTTGTGGCATATGACGACACGAGCTCGCGCTACTATGCAACCACACGTCTCCTAGCGTGGCAACATAGTAACATGAGCGACGGGTGGTGCTCAGTGATGCATTTGCATGAGGCAGGCAAATGTATTTTGAATGATTGTGGATGGATTAATGGATAGGTATAGTGTATATAAATGTATATAACATGGAAAAACAAAATACAATACAAATCAATCTATATCATGGTGTAAAGATATCACCAGCGAACAATACATAACGAAGGATAGAATCATCACCACCAAGGCCTAAAATAACCAGCGCCGAGGATAAGATCGAGATTGGATAAGCTCACCACCACAATATAAAGGTTACACACCAACAGACGATAAAGAGTTTTAGCTTACCGCCATGGAGTATCCCTCTCAAAGGATAAAGATACCAAAGTGTTTAATATCCAACTCACAAAGAGGAATTCTCAATCATCAACAAAGGTCTGTCTTTACAATGAGATTTTACCTCATTATATGGAGGGATAAGACAAAGTAAAATAGGAAAATGAAAAAAAGACAATCAATCTCATTCGCCGGTCTTGTATAACTATTAACAATCTTAAAGATCTACTAATTGCAAAAGAAATAACTCCAATCAGCCTCCCATTTATCTATCTTTAATTTGCATCAAATCAGTAACTAATTAGGCATCCGGCAAGAGTATATCCCATGGAATCAGCAATCAACTTGCTAAGCAATCAATCTGGTGAATCATCATGAAATAATTTGCAATCAATCTGCTAAGCAATCTTGTTTCTAAGGGAAATATCGAAACTTTATAATCGATAATCCTAGTCAATAGTCTTCATGATAAACACGGTATCATTGGTGATATAATCGGATGCATTGCATCACTCAGCAACAACAAACACAGCTCGTTTGCACCGCAACAAGGCATAGTGATTAGGTGGTATAAGCGATGTTCGGCTCTGGTGGGGGCTCAGGCAAATGGTGGTTTGAGTGGCAGGTAGCTCAGCTCGCAATGGCGCGCGGCGACGATTAGTAATTTTACAACCATGTTGAGAGTAAAAATGGTAATTTTACAAACAAGGGTAAGATGATAATTTTTGCAAAGGGGTAAAATGGTAATTTCAAGGAAATGGGCAAAACGTTGAATTTACCTTTAAGGAAAAAATGGTAAATTCACTTCTAAGGTTCAGCCAGGATAGGATCTGGTGCAAATGGTCTCGATACTTCAATTTTATGGCTTGATTATCTTGGCTAGCTTAATCTTACTTGATTTCCTTGTCAAATGCCTTAGAATCCCCTTTTCAATTCAATAACTCGACATTAACTGTTGCCCTAAAACTCAAAAACCTAATATAATTATTAGAAAAAGAAGTCAAGGTAAAAATCCATCGAATTTAGTCATCTTATAACGTCCGAATTTTGGAATTTCACAAATCTCCCCCTCCTTAAGGTAATTTCGTCCCGAAATTACACCATACATATCCTAAAAAAGATCAGGGTATTGGCCTCATAACATCTTCGCTTTCCCACGTCGCTTCCTCTATTCGATGGTGTTGCTAAATAACCTTGACTCAAGGAATCATCTTATTTCTGAAACACTTGCTCTTTCTTGTCCTCAATCCTTAATGGGCGTTCCGCATACAAACACTTGCTCATCCAAATTAATCTCTTCGAAAATTAACATGTGAGTTGAGTCAGGCTCATACTAGTCAACATCAATATATCAAGGAAGTCATGCACTCGAGCAAATCTCGGTGACAACGTGAGATGATAAGTCGAATTTTCAATTCATTTTAAACTCTCAAATTGTCAAGATACCGTTACTCAACTCCCTTTCTTGCTAAAACGAGATGTTCCTCACAAAAGTGATATTTAAACGAAAATATGATCATCTACTTTAATCATTTACTCCTTGAGAATCACCACATCCCACAATTGAACTATTCAAAGAAACATTGATACTCTTAGGTCTATATAGCCATACCAATCTGGACTTCACTTACAATTACACCACGAATATTCTAGGCAATTCTCACACTTACTAATCCACATGGCGTCATTCGAGACTATAATGACCATCACATTTCACTAGGCAGAGCGTCCGTCACCACTCAAGAGCACATAATCTCTACCATTCTCGATGCCAATCTCACATGTCATGCCCATGATTCTGTTGGCAGCAGTCTTTAAAATGAATTTCACACACCACCATGAGTTGTTGCATTACTGGCCAGCTAGCTTGTGTGGATCTTATCACATCTCAAGATCACCCTAATCACACAGCAAGGCTTCTTCAATCACAATAAAAGCACAACAAACACTCAATTTTCATTAACATACACAAGGCATTCAAGCATTTCCTTATTCACAATATCTCAATCCATTCATTCTTTTCTTGTTGTTCGAGACACAATGATATGTACTTTTGAAAACATTTTTCTTTTTGAGAATCAATTTTAATGCAATGTATCTTTCAAAATAGGTCAAACTTAACTCGATACCTAGACTCGTCCCTTTTAATGTATGGCTTAGGTCACTCTAGCACCCATCGCCATCCTTCCTAACCAAATCTCTTTACTTTAATGATCACTCCTTGCCCTCATCCAGCCTGGTTGTTACGGGTTGTTCCAAGTCATACATCTATGAAAAGAGTCCTGTTCCACACATCCCATATCATACTTCACTCTACAATTTGAAGGTACCCCATCAATCCCATCTCATACTAGGCTGATGATTTATCAAGTCTAACAACTCACCCTTTGATTAACTTTTGTGGGATGAATTGTATGTTGAATTCGAAAAAAGAATCTACCAATATGCTAGCTTCCCTATAGTGCCCCAGTCCACTACCTCAAGGCTTACTTATTATTTGCTCTCTACTTAATCTTTCAGAGTTATAGATGGTGCATGCGAAATGCCTAATTTGAAAATCAAATTAAATTGGATGACCCTACCAAAACATAAATGCATGACAAAAACGACAGAGGTAGACATGCCAATATAGGGTATGGCTTTAACAATGGTTTGACTAACTAGATGACACGCGAATTTCAAGCAAAAGTACAACTTCTTTTATTTGTATACATATAAATATATTTGAATAGTTTTTTTACAAAAGTTCAATGAAACATTCAGGCTAGATTTACAGGATACGATATCTACTTTGATTACTATGGCCCATTCATGGTCTCCTTGGAATTTGTATTCTCCCTCATACCTTTATCTTCATCAACCAAATCTAACCCTTTAGGGGTGATAAGCTGAAAATAATTAACAACAAGGGGTGAGATAAAAAATCTTCGTGAGTCAATGCCCTAAGCTCAAATAGTGTGATAATTCGTTCAGGGTGGCCTAAACATACAAGTTAATATCAATGATAGATCAATAACATGCGATTCTCATAGCGCTCTACTTACTAAATGACCAGAACACCTACCACAATCTCGCATACATAATGCATCACTGTGGCCTAGTTATTAATAGCTACACGGCCACAACATAACCCCTTGGTACTCTCGAGATGGTTAAGTGTTCTCTAACATGAGCAGGTATCATCTCGCCCCATCTGGCACGACAATCATTAGTCCCCCTAGATACCCCTAGGATAGACATACCAAGCATTACTATAAAGAGCATCAGTTCGGCACAAGCTGCGACCGATATCCGATCGGCTTGGCAATACATATCGTAAGGCAATCAATAAATCATGTGATTCTGATCGGTTATATTAGGTTTTTCTATCACATGATCACACAAGCACACCAGACAATCATACCATTTCATATTTTTACATTTAGCCCAATGCAAACATCGTCGTGCTCACAACTCAACTAATTGTAATTTTTCATGCTTTAATGTACAATAAAAAAAATTCACACGTGATTACAAAGACATATATTCATTGTTAAACTTTGTATTCCTCATTTGTACACCATACTAGATTTTTCCTCAACATAATGATTTTCATAGTAGATCCAATTATGTGTCCAAAAATATATATTTTCGATATAATAATTCAATCTCAACTATGGGTGATTATAATCAGGTCTACATATACATTCAAGGGCACAAGATAATCACTAAATAATCACCAAATAATAATGATAATAACAAATTATTATTAAAATCCAACCACGGTTAATTAACTCGACTCCAGTTAATTAACTTAACTACAGTTAATTAGCCCAACTTTAGTTAATTAACCCAACTATAATTAATTAACTTCACCTCAGTTAATAAACCCAACCTTAGTTAACTAATCCAACCATGATAAATAAACGTAACTATAGTTAATTAGCCTAACCATGATTAACCATAAAGTAACTATGGTTAATTAACCTAATCATAATTAACCATAAAATAACTATGGTTAATTAATCTAACCATGATTAACAAAAGTTAACTATGGTTAACATAACACTACGATTAATTAACCTAATCTAGTTCAACTAAACCAACCATAGTCAACTAACCTAACCAACTAACCTAACCATAGTTAATTAACATAAACTAACCACAATTAAATAATTTAAAACTAACCCTAAATACAATTTGCAACCTAATTAGAGATTAAAAGGTTAACTCACAAACTAATACAGCCGGCGATAATAGCGGTGACATAAGCGTGCGGCGACACAAGTGCCATGGTTACGCGAGTGGTGTGTCAACATGAGTGACGTGGCGACATGAGCAATATAAGCGATGGGTGGCTCAAGCAACTTGGTGGTGGAGGAAGGCGAGTCTCAAACGATGCATGACTTGGCGACGACACATCAATGACAAACATGGCTTGATTGCATCGGGGTGAGGTGCGGCGATCGCGCAATACAGTGATGATTTAGCTTCGGTGGGGCTCGGTAGATAGCAATTTAGGCGATGGGTAGATCAGCTCACAACGGTGCAGAGTGATGGTGGAGCTTGAAGTGTGCAGTAAAACAAAAATAGAGGTGAGGGAGAGAGGGGTGGTCAAGGCCACAAAGGGGGAAAGAGAGAGATAGAGAGGATCACAGCCAACATGAGGAAGAAGGTGGGCAAAGAAGAAAATTGTGGAGCCAAGTCTAGTAAATGCTCATAATGACTTTTGTATCATATCCATAAAGCTAGGGGTATTTTAGTAATTTTGCTAGAGAGGGTAGCTAGTAATTTTACAACAATGGTTGAGGGCAAAGTGATAATTTTAAAAATAGGGGTAAGATTGTAATGTTTTGCAAAGGGGTAATGGTAATTTCAAAGTAAAAAGGCAAAACGATAAATTTACTTCTAAGGTTCGGCCAAGACTAGGCTTGGGCGTGAATGGTTTGATACTACGATTCGATGGCTCGATTATCCCGACTTACTTAATCCTACTTGATTCCCTTGTCCAATGCCTTAGAATTTCCAATCCCCTTTTTAATTAAAAAATCAATGTCCAACTATTGTCCCTTAAATATAAAAAATCCAATATTAATTTTAAAAAAAAAGAATTGATGGTTAAAAATCCATCGAATTCAATCATCTTACAAATGTGTGAATTTTGAGATGTCACAAGGTCATTAGCAAATATCATAGCCAACCTACAACCTGAAATAGCAGTAACAGGAGATGTGCCCCAAACATCCAAATGTATTCAAAGAAAAAAGCGACTTCACTTCTATTTAAACTTATTGGAAAGGAAAATCTATGGCTCATAGCCAATATGCACGTCTGACATTGTAAATCTGAGTCCTTCAAAAAAAAAACAGAGATTAGGAAATAATCGTTTCAAATAACCAAATGACGGATATCCTAATCGTCGATGCTAAAGCTATATCTATTTCTCCCTACTAATAGATACTCCTGAACATTATTTGCACTCTCGGAATTGAAGTTATCTGTGTAATATAGCCGCCTCAATTAGTACCATGCCCAATTATCTCCTTCGTGAGAATATCCTGAAGTAAACAAAAGTGGAGATGTATTAGAAAAACACAATTCAAATTTTCAGCAACTTGTCCAACCAAAATTAATTTGGTGGAAAAATAAAGGGACAAGCAACGTGTTGGGGAGAGAGAGTGCATGGGAAAATTGTAACAACTCCAGCCCCAATCACCGGAGAGGTGGACCCTTTACCATTTGAGATACTATCATGTCTTGGTTCTGAAGTATGAAAAAAAATCATCAAAAGTAAATGTCATGAGATCCGTATCCCTTAAATCAATGATCTAGTGATTCTAGTCAGCATGCTTGAAACTAACTAAAGCACTGCTATGATTACCTTCTAACATTCATATTTTGGTTACTTTGTTGGTCCATGTGAGGTATCAATGATACCTGAGGCTCTACGGCCACTAAAGAAGCTCTCCCTTTTCCTTTTCTTGTTTCCAAGCCTTCAACTCCTTCCACGAATATGGATACCCATGAAGTTTAAAGCATGTATCCCTAGTATGCTTAGCATAACCACAATTTGAGCAATCTCCCTTAGGAGAATTTTTTCGACATGGAACTGAGCTAGGTGTTCCTCTTTCCTACGCAACCTCAAGCTTAACTATCTACGATAATAGTTCTTAGTCGCTTTGACAATCGTCTTATTCCCACAAGACATCATGTTGCCGAATCATGGATAGTGTCACTGTTGGTTAGCATTATAGTTTGTTTTATACCTTCTCGTTGGACACATGCATAGGATTGCTCAACCGTAGGAAAATGGTTACATCTACAAAGCATCTGCTCAAACCTTATCAAGAGAGTTATCCAACCCATCAAGAAAGATGCATACCTGATCTTCCTATATGGCCATATGTGTCATTCAATATCTTCATGACACCTTGTTGGCTACAGACAACGGCAGTCGATCTCTCTCCACAGACCTTGAAGGTTGTTATAGTGTGCCTCAATTAGTCCTCCTACTTGTATCATGCAGGCCACATGCCTTTTCAAGCCACAACCTAAGAGGCATCTATTCCATCGAAGAAGGTCGCTACAACTGATCCTAAATCAACTTTACTGTAGAAAACGCATGAAATTACTAATTAAGACAAGGTTCATTGAGTTAATCAGCCACCTTTGACAATTGAAGGGGTAAGTACAGTGCAAATGCCATAACTTTTGTAACGGCGTTTCACTTGAATGCCAAAACTTTTTTTTCGGTCACTGAGTGCCACATCCAAGGAAACAAGTTCACTTGAGTGCCACTTCCGGTCCAAAATCGTTCACTGAGTGTAATTTCTGGCAAATCTTCCCACGTAGACTTTTTATTATGATTTGATTTTTTTAATGACACATGGGTTTTTTTAAAATTTTTAAATATTTGACGGTATTTTTTTTCATTTATTTTGATATTTTCATTTTTAATTTTGACCTTTTCCCATTGGCTAGCAAGGGTCACCATTGGGGGCCAGGGGTAAAGGCTGGCTCGCCCTGGGGCCGGCGGGGCAATTGGCCGTTGTGGCTTTGTCCGCACAGGCGAGGGCGCAAAGGCGTCGCCAGATCTGGGCGAGGTTGTTGTGGCCCCCCCCGGCCACGAACAAGGGGGGGCCCTTGCTTGAACCTCCTCGGCAGTCATGGGGTCCAGGCGAGGGCCCTCTCGTCTATGGTCGGTGGGACCGTGACGGCCCTTGCCCAGTAGCGAGTGGGGCCGGGACGGCCGGACCCATATCTTGGGAGCCCCCTTGCGATGGCTAGTGGGGGAGGGCCATCGCGGCCCTGCCAACCATCGGTGAGGGGCCCCTCGCCAGATCTGGGCAAGAGCTGTCGCTAGATCTGGCCGAGGGCCTTGGCGCCCTCGCCCACGATGGCCGAGGCCGCGATGGCCATCGCAGCCCCTTCGGCCTAGGCTGAGCTAGCACTGGCCCCTAGGTCGCTTGATGGTGGCCAACGCCGAGGCTTTCTGCACAGATGACGAGAGAGAGAGAGAGAGAGAGAGAGAGAGTGAGAGAGTGATTGCAAAAACCAAAAAAGAAAAAAGGAAGAAAAAATTTACAAAAATATAAAAATTTATGAAAATTTTCCATGTGTACTTTAAAAATATTCAAAAAAATCGTTTCGCCAGTGCCACGTGAGATTTTCTAGCGGTCACATCAGTTTTTCTAGCATCCACATAAGCGATGACACTTAAGTGGTTGATTTTTAAAAGTTATGACACTCAAGTGAACGAAAAAAAAAGTTATGGCACTCTAGTGAACGCTATACAAAAGTTATGGCACTTGTGGAGTACTTACCCTGATAATTGAATCTTCAATTTTTCTCTTTCAAAATTGAGGGCCTATAGGTAGGAGCTGAGGGAGGTCTCCATCAATATATCCTAGCTTCTCTTTGCCTATGATATACAATCTCAATAACTTGAGACCATAAGAAATAGTTGTTCTATCCAACTTAACTGCAATCTATGATGAAGATGAATCATTCTGCGGTGTCGAGGTAGGGGTCTAGTTCTAAGTCAGAATCTAAGTCAAGTTGGTGATCAGATTCTCTAAAAGTACTTTCGTGGTCGAATTTCTCTCTTGATTTGGTGGGGAATCACTGCTCTTGTAGGTTTTTGATCTAACATGGGTTTGTGTATACGTAAGAATAAAAAACAGTGGTGGTAGTCTCTAGGTAGGCTATCGACGTGGTAATTGCATGGAACTGGTGCAGCCACAACAATCTCGATCGTCTATGTTGTGGATTGATAGGTGTAGTAACAAACGGAGTGCAGTGGGTCGGTGTAGCGATGGCCTAGATCGCGCCCTGATCAAGGTCAACATTGGATTGGAATGGCAATGGTCTAGATACGCCTGGTCGAGGTCGACGATGGACGACGGCGGAATTTTTTTTCTCAGGGTCAGCAAGCAAACTCTAGCTCAATATCATGTTAATGTAGAAAAATTTAGAGGAAAAATATTATTTCTCAAATTTCTGTATATTCTCCATCTATTACAAGATGTAATATATATATATATATAGATACATATATACAGAGAGGAAGTAAAGACTTTATTAAGGCAAAAACTCTAATTTAGGAAATTTTTAGGAAATTAGAACTCATACATGTAATTTACAGCTCATTCCCACCTCATAATATACAAAAATAACATGAAAATTAACTTTAGGATAGGTTCCAGGATTTCCCACCTTCATAATTACAACAATAACATGAAAATATATACAACTAACAGGAAAATAACTGTAGGATAGGTTCCAGGATTCTATGAGCTCACAAGACGGCCGTACCAATTTGATGGGCTAAAAATGGGTAGAAGAACTCATCCCGAAAAGCTAGCTGTAGAGGAGAGAAGAGCCCAATTCATTATGAATCTCAAAGTATCTCCTGAGTTACCCGATGTGGCTTGCCCGCATACTTCTTATTCATATATCCTATGAAATAAGTAAACAAGTAATATTATAACGTCATCTACAATTATTAAAAAAACTATATAAAAAGATAATTAAATAATGATCCGAGTAGGATTTCTATCCAGATCATAATTCCTTAGCATGAAACTCACGTTTTTTAAGCAGCAGATTATATAAAGAGAGTTCACTAATAATGAATTGGAGTTGTTCGGAACACGGATGTGAGTTGTGTTAGAGAAGTACACTCCGCAAAATTGATGTGGTCTGAGCAGTTTAATAATCCAAAGTTGGCCCATAATAATTGCTTAAGCTTTTGATGTGAAGGGGTGTCCAATAGATATATTGATGGGCTGCGAACTGGGCCCCTCTGGCGATCTCTTCCCGAGTAAAAGTATCGGAATCTTGCCCTGCGTGCTCCAACAAAATTGGTATCAGAGCCGATGGTGGATGGTGGCCCACACTCCCAATATGTATCGCGTGTTGGTGAATATCTCAAGGAAGGAATCTGGGGACCAACGCGGTTTCCGGGCCAGCCCCACCCGATGGGCGGTTGATGGAGATTCAAGTTGAGATCTGTTGGTGCAGAAGGATACTTGAATTAAGGGGGAGCAGACCTAACACTGCGAGCTCACACGGAGGGGGATTGTTAGGATACACGGTGAGTTGTGTTAGAGAAGGTCCCAAATCGGACAAATTGATGTGGTCTGGAGCAGTTAATATATCCAAGTTGGCCAATAACTCATGGCTAAGCTTTTGAGTGAAGTCCTGTGGGTCCAACTAGATATATTGATGGCCGAACTTGGCTCCTTTGCGATCTAGCCGAGTAAAAAGTATATAATTCTGCCTGCGGATCCAACAAAATATACAAATTTGGTGCGGAAATCAACCAAAGAACAAAAGGAACACAGGATTTACGTGGGTCGATCAAATTGATATACAGTCCACGGTCGAGGCCACAACACGAAAATTTCCACTATATTCAAAAG
>JAGVVM010012338.1:0-12951 GCA_019149425.1 Psidium friedrichsthalianum
TTTTTACCTTATGCCATTGCACATTCCAACAGCAAAAAATGATGGCAAGTGACCGCTGGGAGAAAATTAAAATTTTAAGGTGATTTGCGCAAAGTTGAAAAGTTCTGGGGTAAATGTATGCTAGCATAAAAGTTCATGGGGGGTTTTGTGCAATTTTTTGTCAAATTTGAAAAGTTAGGGGTAAATGAGGCTTTGAATGTTTGCTAATTCTTTTCTTCGTAGCGGTTTCTTGCCCGTCGGATCGGAATGGACCCGGCCTCATGGGTCATGCAATTGAGCCGGGAGGTCACATTTCGATGAAAAAATGGAGGTCAGAAAAGCAATCGAAGGAATCTAAGATCCCCTTCACCTATATAACTCCGCCAAACTGCTTTGCCCGGTTATTTTGTGGGCAATCTCTCTCAGCTATTCGAGTCTCACCCCTCCAAAAGGACACTGTAGATCGCTACGGAGACGGCAACGTCAAAGGTACGTGAGGTGCATAACCCTAGTTTAGGCACTATACAAGGGTCATATTTTCATGCATTCCTTAATTGGTCGGAAACTTCCCTCTAATCACGCCTATATTTGATAGGTTACAAGACCGATCACACACATAGCTTAGATAGAAGATTGATGATATCAATATTGTGTAAGCACACCAATCAGAAATTTGGTGGGGCAAGTTTCCTCCAACTAGGGACGGAGGAAAACGATATTCCCCATATGCAAATGTAGACGTGGTACATTCCCTGTGCCTTAAGACGCACTAAGTCTCTTGTTTGATTTCTTATCGGAATGACCGACTCCTAAATGCTGCCGCGTGTCCTGAATGCTTGAAATTGTTAAATAATCGGTTCATGTCAAAGTGGGGCCATTCATTTTATTTGAGTTGGGAGAGAGAGAAGGATGCTATTACTTGTATTATATATATTCAACAATTTCTTGTTAGGTGAGATTGAGTCATAATTTAAATGTTCATCCCATGTCAACAAGGGGTAAGAGCTTACTTATCAACGAGTATCCTCATAGTCTTATCCTTAGACATCTTCATTAGATCACACGTATACCCATCCAAGGGCAACTATTAGCTATATATCTAGGTTAAATCAGGACTTACACGAAATATTTTCGTAGCCTCGTAAAATCTATCAAGGCCGAGAACCTTAGCTTGGTTGAGTCATTTAGCCAAGTTCAACGCTTTCTGTTCCCAATTAAGTCAAAAGTACGTATGAATTTCTATTTGGTAACTCCGAAAATGTTTGATGCTTCGTTATTCTCGCAGCTGTTTTTCTCGATGAAGATGACATCGCGACGTACACATTAAAAACGATTGACGATCCGAGAACACTGAACAAGACGCTGTACCTGAGGCCACCGGAGAACATTCTGTCCCAAAGGCAACTGTGGAAATGTGGGAGAAGCTCAGTGAAGGACACTGGAGAAGAGAAGCATTTCTGCAGAAGACTTCCTTGCCTCCATGGAAGGTATTTACCTAATTTTCTCTTGTCTTTATGATGAAATGTACCTTTACCTAATTATAAGAAAAAATTTCGATTATAGTTTCAACACATCAAAAACTTTATACTAGAAATGGATGAGGAGGCAGAGGTAGACTTTGACCGAATGAATAGGGATAGGGATCAATTGATAGACATTTTTTTTAAGGAAAGAATCCAATCTAGGATGAATGCTTTTTTTTTTTTTTTGGTTAGCTATGTGCAGGATGGATGCGTTACTTGCGTGATCGATAAGATGGACGGGGCGAATAAGTAGGATCAATAACAAAAGAAGTTTTCCAAAAAGTACGAGAGTCTCCCCGTGATCATTATAGGCCTTCTTCTAATCCTAGAAAACTCCCAAAAACAAAGGTATCCATAGTTCTATTGGTATTCCTCAACACCTATAGAGGGACGAAGGACACAACTAAATAGAATCAAAGGACGGCGGAAGATAAAACGATAGGACATCATTTTTTCACCGTATGAATTGAATGCTTCGGGGGTACTTCTTCCCAAGCCAGAAAATAATTTAGAAAGACTAGGCTCACTGTTCGAGTTCGTTCTAAACAAAGACTTCAAGGGAACGGAGCTTTGTTGAAGCTATTACTAAGACTCTTTTTGTAGTATTGGCAGTTGAAGAATGATCTTATAATAAGTGTCCGATTCAAAGTGCATTAAAACTTTTCGAGCTAGCTCTAGACAAAGATTTCAAAGGAACTAAGTCCTAAAACTTTCAAAAAGTGTAATCAAATCTTAAAACTTATCAATTGGTGAAATCAAGTCTTTCCATTAACTTTGTCAAATTTGACTAACCAAAAATGCTACAATTTGTTCTCTCTCCTACTTGGTGTTCTACGTGGCATTAAAGTTAACTAAAGCATTAAAACATGATCAAAATCCCAATGTCTAACCTAAGTTTTAGTTAAATTAGGTTAAAAAAGATAAATTTAAAAAAAAAGAAAAACACACAAAGAAAAAGGCAAAAAAATAACATGCTGCAGGCCTCTGCTTGTGGGCGTTGCCCCATCGCACAAAAGGAGAGCCGCGGCGTGGGTTGGCAAGGGAGTGAGGGCGAGCAACCCTTGCCAACCACAAGCAAGAGCCTACTCTCCCTCGCAAATCCGGGAGAGGGTCAACGTCCCACCAGCGATGGTTTTTTTTTTTTTTGGTCTATTTTTTTAAACTTTTCGCTTTGTTTTTTTTTTTTTTTCTTTTTTTTAGGAGGGGGTTGGACTTTTTTTAAACCTACTTTAATTAAGATTTGTTGTAAATAATTAGGGTTTGTATCAAACGAGGCCGTTTTAGTACTTTAGTTAAATTTAGTGCCACGTAGGAGAGAGAAAATAACTAATAAAAAAGTCACATCAGCATTTTTCATCAGCCAAATTGGACGGAATTTAGGAAAGAACTTGATTGCATCATTTTGATAAGTTTTAAGACTGATTGCAATTGCTGAAACTCATCACATTTTCATAACAAGTTTTAATTCCTCTGATGTCTTGGAATTCCTTCACCTTTTGCATTATCCATTAATTATTTGTCCACGCCCTTTTGTAAATATAGTCTTGAATTCCTTCACCTTCACTGACTGCAGAAACAATAAACATGTCCTGCAATGGTGATTATGTTTTCTCGTTCTAACAGAGAACCTAATAAAAATCCTTGGTGTACTAAATTTACCATTGACAGGATATATAATTAGTTACAACGTTAGCTTCACATCTATGGGAGCTCGTGTGTAAATAAGATCGATCTATCCTTTTGTTTCAGGATTGATTATGCGCAGCAAGTGGGGGTGGGGCATTTCTCCACATATTCTATGAAGGCTGCTTGACAAACTTTGAATTGGGAAGATGGAGAAGAAGCTTCCAGCTTTATCCTGAAGTTCAATATACTCCATGGATGAATACCTAAAGATTTATGTATGATCGTGCTAAGAATCATAATTCTCTATTATGATCCTATCATTTCCGCGTGTAAACAATGGTTTAAGCTCAGATTTTGGATGATGATCGTATTATTTCGGTTTTGGATATACAAAGACCATCTCATGGTATTCTTGCAATAAATATAGCCAACGTTTTCCGGGTTTATTCCAAGTACGTTCTTAGTTTTATGAGTACACCACCCACACTTTACTTGAACAACAAGCGATCAAGTGTAAAAAGCTCGCCTGAGCCAAGCTGCCAAATACAGTATTGGTTTAGGATTCTCCAAGTGAAAAGTGCATACTACATTTTTCATTCAACCAACTAGAAATAATGTAGGTGATGAGATGTTCATTAGGCCTCCGAAACTCTTCAATGTATCTCCATAGATAGTAAAAGGGCGCCAATGGGAGACACAGGCTACATTATGAGCAAGAGCTGAAGCATAGGCTTAAGTTTACACCCGCTCCGAGGCAGAACTTTTCGAAAAAATTGTCCTCTTGTCTCCTCGCAATCTCTCCCCATTGAGTTCTCGGCTTTTGCTCCTGTTGTTAATAAAAGAGAGAACTTTATTTCCGAGACCAAATTGAGTACTTATAAGCTTCAGATTAAGCCTAGTAAATTACAATATATAACCCCAACTTGCTACTATTCTAAAGTGATAAATCCAAACTCCCCCTCAATAAGAGCGTACATATCAAAAGACCTAATTTATGATAAATATATGAACTCATCATGTCGAAGTGCTTTGTGAAATATTTGCTAGTTTCTCTTCAAAATGTGTGCACTAACTGTATGTCCCCACAATTCACCTTTCCCAAACAAAAACACAATTCACTTCTATATGCTTCGTCGGCTCGTGAAACATTAGATTGCTAGCAATATGAATATCATATTGATTATCACAATTAATAAGAGTAGATGATCCGTCATAGGCAATCCAAACTCAGCTAACAACATATGAACCATTAAAGTTCACCTGTAATATTAGTTGTAGCACAATACTCGGCCTTCTGCACTAGATCGAGAAATAACAAACTGCTTCTTGCTTTTCTACGACACATTATTACCACAAGGAAAACAAAATATCCAGAAGTAGACCGGCGATCTATAGGGCAACCAGTCCAATCTGCATCAGAATATCCTATCACCTCTAAAACTCAGGGTTAAAATAACCAGCTATATGAAGATCACCTTGATTATGAAACACAAGTCCTTGATCTAGAGCTCCCTTCAAATACCAAATAATTTGTTAAACAACTAGTCAATGAGTAGTACGAGGAGAGCTCGTAATTTTGACGCACACACTAATAGCAAATGAACTATCCGTTACGAGTAATGGTAAGATCATTTAAACTTGCCTACTGTAACGTCCACAAAATTGCTGCAAGAAGACAAAAATCTTTTTGATCTTTTAACCCGTGGGCCCCATTCTTGGGTCAAATCCCCACCCATCCTCTTCTCTCACCCACTCACCCTCTCACACTCTACTAACTCTCTCTTTCTTCTCTCCCCTCTCCCTCTTTGCCTTGTTCTGCCGTTCACTCTTGCCCCCCCCCCAATCACTTCTTTTGACTTTCTTTCCCATTTTTCCATTCACCCGAGGCCCCCTGTCGTGCACCTCCTTCCTTGCACTTCTTCTTCTTCTTCGTCGTCCTTCGGTGGCTTCTTGGACAAGAACGCTGCTACTTCTGCTCCATTTCTTCTTATTTTTCTGCTCGGCTGGTCTTCGTTTGCTGCCGCTGCCTTTTTGCTGCTGTGGCTGTCTTCGTTTTCCCTCAGCTGCACGTGAACCTGCTGCAGCTCGTCATTCTCTCGGCTGCTTGCTCTACCGCCGTTGCACCGCCGTCTCCACTGCCCAAGCTCGCCCGTCCAAGACCACCGTGACCAGCCCCTCATTTAGCCGCAAACCACCCTCGTTCAGCCGCCTATTTGCTCGTCGTGCTCGTTGGATCGTTCGAGGATCGTCGCATCGCCGCCGACGCTCGCCGGAAACCACCGCCGTTCATCGTCGTCGAACGGTTTTTGGGTGAGTTAACCCCGAATCTCCAATTAGGTCGTTAATTGCGCTTAGGTTAGTTTAGATTAAATTAGTATTAATTAGTTAGTTAAACCACGATCGGTTTAGTTTAGTAACTTTGGTTAGGTTAGAGGGTCGCGGTTAGAATAATTAGACTGGTTCAATTGTTGGATTGTGATTGGTTTATTTAATTGAGGCGGGCCGAGATTATTTAAAATTTAAGTAATTAATTTTGGATTGATTAAAAATTTATTTAATTATTTTTGGGTTGGTAAATAATAATTATTATTATTCTCGAGTTTATTATTATTTATTAATTAATTAATTTGGACGAAATTAATTATTAATATTTGGTTAATTAATTATAATGCTTTAATTAACTGTGACTTATTATTATTAAATTAATAATTATTTGCGATGATAGACGTATAAAAATTTAATTAATTATTTTGGATTGATTAAAAATTTAATTAATTATTTTTGGATTGATAAACAATAATAATTGTTATTCTTGGGTTAATTATTATTATTTTTAATAATTAATTGGATGAAATTATTAATAATTAATATTTGATTAATTAATTATGGTGTTTTAATTAATCGTGATCCAAATTATTAATTGTTATTAAATTGATAATTATTTGCGACGAAATTGTTGGTTAACTTTATTAAATTATTGATGGATGAATATTTGTTGATTTTCTAATTCACGATTAATTATTTATTTATCTGCTTGTTATTGTTGATTTATTCTTGGGTGATTTAATAGATAGTTATGTATGTGACCGTATGCAAAGTCAAAATTTCGTATTTGAGCATGAAAAAAGAAAACGGCTTTGAGCCGGATTTTGAGCACGACCGTGTGTGCATTTTAATTAAATGCAAAGATAATAACTGGATTGGTTGTCTGGCGTGCTTGTGTGGTCACATATTGGATATCGTCGCTCGAGGTGTCCCGGGGACGACGCCTGATAAGTTTGTGCCGTGTCGATCGGAACCACACGACTTATTGGAAGCACGATAGTCTGTGTCGTCAGACTGATCGGATACCGGTCGCAGCTTGTGACGGACCGAAGTCCTTACAGGAATACCTGATATATCTATGCCGTGTCAATCGGAATAACACGGATTATGGTTGCCGTCGCCGACGGAGCGGACAAAGCCGGTTATTTCGGAAAGAGCACCAACTGCCTAGTGTGCTAGGCACCAACTGTCTAGTGTGCCAGGCACCAACTGCCTAGTGTGCCAGGGCCAAATGCCCGTTAATAACTGGAAATCACATGTTGCATAATGCTTGAGAGTTTGATATGTGTATTCTGGTTATTGCATTGTGTGGATCAAGAGGGGTAAGTTGCATGTGATCGACAGTGGAATTGCTTCTATGTTGTCATGCTTATTTAGGTTACCTGAGTGAGTCAACGCCTGTGAATCAATGCCCTAGTGGACTTAGGCGTTGACTCACAGAGATATTTATATCTCACCCGTTGTTGATAAATATTTTTCAGGTCCGTAACTTTGGAGATATGCAGATGTGGATGGCGAGGATGCCATGACCCCTCTTTTGGAGTAGATATGAAATTAACCATGTCCCGAATCATTGTCTTTTTGCTGGTCTTAGGAAGCCACCCCGAAGTATGGGGTTGTATAAGCTGTAGCTTCAGTAGGGTTAACTATTATCTACTAATGAAAATGGTAATCTTTTGTGGAGCTAGTTGTTATTGTTGATCTATTGTCCTACTTTTCTATCCCTGCTATTTTGGCAATTGTTTGGGGAGTTTCGCGTTCCGCATGCGTATAATTATAGGATAAAAATAAATGGGTCGATGACGTGCCTGGGACGTCACCCTTTTATGACCCGAGGATGTCACATCCCCCTTTTTGTAACGTCACCCCACTCTACTAACTCTCTCTTTCTCTCTCCCTCTCCCTCTTTGCCTGGGCCCCATTCTTGGGTCAAATCCCCACCCATTCCTCTTCTCTCACGTCACCCTACTCTACTAACTCTCTCTTTCTCTCTCCCTCTCCCTCTTTGCCTTGTCTGTCATCCGTGCCGTGCCATCCCACTCTCCCCCCCCCCCCCCCCCCAATCACTTCTTTTTGACTTTCTTTCCCTTTTTTCCATTCACCCGAGCCCCCCCTGTCGTGCACCTCCTTCCTCTGCACTTCTTCTTCTTGCAGCAATTTGTGGACGTATGCGAAGAAATTTTAAAAGCAACATCCAACGGTTCTGAATTCAACCCAACTAATTTAACAAAGTTAACCAACAATTTCGTCGCAAATAATTATCAATTTAATAACAATTAATAATTTGGATCACGATTAATTAAAACACCATAACTAATTAATCAAATATTAATTAATTAATTAATTTCATCCAAATTATTAATTAAAAATAATAATAATTAACCCAAGAATAATTATTATTGTTTATCAATCCAAAAATAATTAATTAAATTTTTAATCAATCCAGAAATAATTAATTAAATTTTTATACATCTATCATTGTAAATAATTATTAATTTAATAATAATAAGTCACGGTTAATTAAAGCATTATAATTAATTAACCAAATATTAATTAATTAATTTCGTCCAAATTAATTAATTAATAATAATAATAATAAACTCGAGAATAATAATTATTATTATTTACCAACCCAAAAATAATTAAATAAATTTTTAATCAATCCAAAATTAATTACTTAAATTTTAAATAATCCCGGCCCGCCTCAATTAAATAAACCAATCACAATCCAACAAATTGAACCAGTCTAATTATTCTAACCGCGACCCTCTAACCTAACCAAAGTTACTAAACTAAACCGATCACGGTTTAACTAACTAAATTAATACTAATTTAATATAAACTAACCTAAACGCAATTAACGACCTAATCTGAGATTAGGGGTAACTCACCCAAAACCGTCCGACGACGACGAGCGGCGATGGTTTCCGGCGAGCGTCGGCGGCGATGCGGCGATCCTCGAACGATCCAACGGAACACGACGAGCAAATAGGCGGCTGAACGAGGGTGGTTTGCGGCTAAATGAGGGGCTGGTCACGGTGGTCTTGGACGGGCGAGCTTGGGCAGTGGAGACGGCGGTGCAACGGCGGCAGAGCAAGCAGCCGAGAGAATGACGAGCTGCAGCAGGTTCACGTGCAGCTGAGGGAAAACGAAGACAGCCACAGCAGCAAAAGGCAGCGGCAGCAAACGAAGACCAGCCGAGCAAAAAAATAAGAAGAAATGGACCAGAAGTAGCAGCGGTTCTTGTCCAAGAAGGACCGAAGGACGACGAAGAAGAAGAAGAAGTGCAGAGGAAGGAGGTGCACGACAGGGGGGCCTCGGGCGAATGGAAAAATAGGGAAAGAAAGTCAAAAAGAAGTGATTATGGGGAAGAGTGGGTGCACAGCAGACAAGGCAAAGAGGGAGAGGGAGAGAGAAAGAGAGAGTTAGTAGAGTGGAGTGACGTGAGAGAAGAGGAATGGGTGGTGATTTGACCCAAGAATAGGGCCCACGGGTTAAAAGATCAAAAGATTTTTGTCTTCTTGCAGCAATTTGTGGACGTTACACCTACTAACTGTGATACCTCTCTAGATCATGAAAAAGTTCTCTGTGTTCATTATCAAGCCTCACTTTAGATCCATAGATATGTCACCAAGCTTAGCATCATGTAAGCCAACCTCCTTAAGAATGTCAAGAGTATATTTTCGCTCGAAGAGAGCAATGCTACCATTAACATGGGCAACTTTGATGCTAAGAAAGTATCGAAGACGACCTAAGTCTTTAGTATTAAACTCCTTATGTAGAAACTACTTGAGTCGTTATATACCTTCAACATCACTTCTTGCGACAATAATATCATCAACATAGACGATAAGAATAACACAACCTCTTAAAGATGACATACGAAATGCAAAGTGATCAACACTACATCGATGCATATCAAAAGTGATAACCGCATCACTAATGTGGCAAAATCAAGCATGAGGAGATTGCTTAAGTCCATAAAGAGATTTTCACAGACAGCACACTTTCTCCCCTGAGCAACAAACTTAGGTGGTTGCTCCCATATAGACTTCCTCATGAAGATCACCATAAAAGAATACATTTTTTAAAAGTCCACTAAGATCGAACGGCCAAGGAAATAACGATATAGATAGAGGGAATTTTCGCCTCCGAAGAAAAGTCTCATCATAGTCAATACTGTAAGTTTGAGTATAGCCCTTTTCCACATGACATGCTTTTAAGCACTCAACTAAATTGTCTAGATGATGTTTGACAACAAAGACCCTACAACAATCCATCAATTTTTTATTAGTTACAACGAATCATCTGCAGTTTTATTATGATGTAATGCAGCCATCTCCTCCTCCATATCACAAGCCCACTTGGATGGGCCAAAGTCTCCTGCACCCTACTCGACAGAGACACAGATGCAAGGGATAACAAAAATACAGACATCTGGGGTTTGAGTTGTGATAAGACACAAAATGAGAAAGAGATATCCAGACTAAGTACAATGAGCAATAGGAGAACTGACAGGAGACGATAGAAGAGGATCGGAAGCCTGGACCTTAGGTGGTGGTGGTGGTGATGGGACACTTATTGGTGGAGAAGTACAACCCCAAACAAGCAAGGACCACATGTATAGACCTAAAGAGGAGTCTATGCTAGTGATCTTGGATCCGATAGAGCATCATTAAATGTAACAGGCAATGGCTCTGATTAATATGTAAATGCGGAGGGAGGCAGAAGATCTATGGTTAATGGTGCCTGAGGATGACATCGCCAAAAAAATGCTTGATCCTCAATGATAGTCACATTGATAGAAATAATATCCCGACGACGATTAGGACTGTAACAAACATACCCTTTCAAGTACGAGAGTAACCCACAAAATACATTTTCAACACGAGATGATAATTTGTCTAACCACAACACAAAGAATGAACAAAACAGACACATCCAAAAATACGAGGACAAATAGCCACAAAGGACGATTAGGATGAAAGAGAGCATAAGAGATAGCTCCTTGTAACATGGAGAACGAAAGACGATTATTAAGATGGCATGCTGTAAGAAGAGCATAGTTCCATAAGGATTTAGACGTATGAGTATGAAGAAGTAAACAATGAGCCATCCAACAATGATGGTTCTTACGTTCAGCAACTCCATTTTGCTACGGAGTGTGAACGCAAAAAATCTGATGTAAAATACCATGAGGTTCAAGAAATGGAATGAAGGTAGAAGAAGAAAAGTATTCACGAGCATTTTCTACACACAAACACTTAACAGAATAATCATACTGAGTATGGACACCATTGTAAAACTAGTGGAAAGAATGCAAAACTTCAGTACTATCTTTTATTAAATATAACCAAGTTGTACGAGTACAATCATTAATAAAAGTGACAAAATAATGAAGACCAAATGAAGATTAGGGACTCCACACATCGAAGTAAACTAACTCAAATGGTTGGGAAGCATGATTCGAAACACGAGAGGAAAAGGACACACGATGGCGTTTACCCAACTAACACGTTTCACAATAAACTGAAGACCTGAACTAGACATAAAAGGAAAATATCGAAATACGTCTATTGATGAATGACCAAGGCGACAATGTAATCAATAAGGATCATCTACAGCTTTATCTAAATTGTTGTAGCAGCAGCAATAATCTCAAGGTCCAGAATATACAATCCACCAGCGTCACGCCAACCACTTATGCGGTGTCAATTTTCCATCCTGAAGAACAACATAAAGACGAAGAAAAGATAATTATTGTAGTCAAGATCACGAGTATATAGAACTGTAGATGATAGATTGTAAGGGAGCGGGAATATGGTAAGCAAAAGGTAAAGAGACAAAGGAACTTAATGATACACAAGCTATACCGATTACTTTGGACTGAGAACTATCGCTAAGGTGACTGAGGTAGAAGGAACATATGCGGTGGATGTGAGAAGACAGAGATCACTAGTCATAAGATGAGTGGCACCTAAATCAATAACCCAAGAACGAGGAGCAACTGTATTGGATAGTAGATAGGTAGGATCGTTGTGCTGTGTTAAGTAGCAGTAGGACCAGAGACAACACTACTCATACTTTGTCATGCTTTAACCAACCTCATCTTTTATGCACGAGTCAAGTTTTACCGCGGTACCCTATCTAGAAGAGGGTCCAGTGAAGGAATCCAAGGCTCAGGATCAAGAGAGGCAATGTAAACCCCCACAGCTCAAGATGGAGGTCATAACAATAATCAATAGTATGTCCAGAAAGTTTGGGCAATGAGTAAAAAAACAATTCTCACAAACTCCTCTAAAGCATTGTTACCACCACCACAAGTGACACCTTGACCCTGAAAATCGCGACCATGTTAGAATGTCAGAATGGAATGTCCACACCACTAATACAACCATGAGTCCTTGACCTCCATGAGCCACCATAGCACTAGTGTCTGACACATTGCTAAAGTCTTGGGACTGCTAGTGTAACGAGCAACCCGAGAATACACTTAGGAGAGTGCTCTGAAAAGTAAACTGTTGCCGAAGAGCACTATGATATGAACCAAGACCGCGGAGAAGGAGCACGTCATCATATCTGCTTCCCATTGCTGCATCTGAGTACTGGTGTAACTGGTGGAAATAAGACTTGAGATGCAGATATAAGAAGTAAAAAAAAAAAAGTTTCGGCTGGCAGTGGGTAATATCCTGGAGAGGAGGAGAGGGGAGGAGGAGGAGAAGGGGAGAAAAGGCAGGACATAAGGGGGAAGACAAGGTAGGGGCGGGCACATGAGGGAGAAAGGGAAGATATTTAGAAAGTTTTGCTTGCGTCCATATTCGGCGAGTGGTCGGGCTGGGGGGGGGGGAGGCGGGGGGTATGGAGAAGGGGGAGGAGAAAGGAAAGAGAAAAGGGGGGAGGGGAGAAGAGAAAGGCAAAGGGAGAGGGAGAAGAGAGGAGAGAGAGAGAGGGAAGAGGAAAGAGAGGAAAAAGGGGGAAAGAATGGTCCTGGTTGACCGTTAGCTCTACGCCCTGTGTTCTGCCTGGTGCGGGGGCGGGGAGAGGAAAAGGGAAAGGGATGGGGAAAGGAAAAAAGGGAAAAAAGGAAGAAGAGGAGAGGAAGGAAGGAAGAGGGGAGAGGGCGCTCAGAAGGGGGGGGGGGAAAAAAAGAAAGTGGGAGGGGGGGGGGGGGGGGGGGGGGAGGAAGGAAGGGAGGGAGAGGAGGCGAGGAGAAGGAAAGAGAAAAGAGGGGGGGGGGGGGGGGGGGAGGGGGGGGGGAAGGGGGGGGGGAAGGGAAAGGGAAGGGGGGGGGGGGGGAAAAAAAAAGAAGGGGGGGGGGGAGGGGGGGGGGGGGGGGGAAAGAAAAAAAAAAAAGGGGGGAAAGGGAAGGGGGGGGGGAAGGAAAAAGGGGGGGGAGGAGAGGAAAAAGGGGGAAGAGAAAGAGGAAAAAAAAAAGGGGGGGGGGGGAGGAAAGGAGGGGGGGGGGAGGGAGAAGGAAGAAGAAAAAAAAAAGGGGGGG
>JAGVVM010012340.1:0-19186 GCA_019149425.1 Psidium friedrichsthalianum
GGTAATTTACAATCTCAGTCTAAATCTTTGTTACTGCTAATTTTCTCGTTGAAAAAAGTCCTTACAAGAAAACCTAACGTCATACCTCCTCCAAGTCTCTCACCTTTCTTTTTACTTTACTTCCCCACACGCGAAGATTTTTTTTTTCTAAGCCGACATTCTCAATGTCAAGAAGTACAAAAACACGGTGTCATGACCAGCCAAGGACGCCATCAATCACTCCAAATATCAGCTTATAGCTCGCATCTTCGATCGAGATATCATGCAAATTTAAGAAATTGTCCAGCCTTTTTTTTTTTTTTTTGATCTTGGCTGCAAAGTTCCAAAGCAACAGCCACAGCAAAAAGGATTGACCAGAATCTCCATTGAAATGAAATCCGCCACCTTTTCTTAGTATATAGTTTCCAACCTGTCTTTTATAATACACCATCAAGAGATTACTAATTTTAAGGCTGGAATCTAGATAGTCCGATGCTTAGCCACTTCTAAGACATAAAAGGAAAAGCAGGAAGCCAATTATAGCCCAACTGCCCTCTTAAGACGACATCTCCAAAGAAAAATCGCCGCTTGACGTCTATTGGCGGCCAAATTATGCCAAGTGGACTGGTAGGCGTAGTTAGTTGAGGATCGGTTTGCCTAAAATTCAGGCCCCTACGGACTATAGGAATTGCCTCCAGGCAAAGAGAGGAACACGTCCAGACCCCGTGCCAAATGCAGGACCAGCAAAATTCATGCGAGCCATCAGCCTAAATCCATGGTGAATGAGGATTTCCTGAGTTGAATTGTTTCTCCGAGCTAAAATTCTACAGCAGGAATAACTTAAGTCAATCGTGCGGCAAGGCCGCCTTGGGAGAGGATCGACACCCGCCCTCGTCGCATCCATTTCGTCGAATGTAGCTTGTGATACAGATCAAAAGGTGACATCGAATGGCAAGTTACTCCAAATCAATAACAGAACAAAATTACCACATGATAGCGATTCAGCGGCGTTACAAGTGCCCTCGAGCAGTGGGCTGAATACTTTAGAGATTCTCGTTTTCTCACGTCAAGCATGAACCCCCGCCGAGCGTAGAAAATCGAAAATATGAACAGACCAACATGCGACCCCCACGCCCGGAAATAACTAGAGGTTCGGGGAGGACGACATCCCACGACACGGGCGATACCTCGTCTACCCGGATCCAGAGGCGGAGTGAGTCTTAGTGAAGCCGCCGACGTTTACGCTCCCCACGATGAAGTAGACGGCCCCTGCCCCTGCACTTACCGCACGAGAACCAGCGCCATGCCCCCGAAACAACATCAAATTATAAGGCCTTTCAATAAGATAACCCGTTTAATCATAGGATAAAGAATTTTCGGATATATTAGGATTTCGCTGCCCATTATTTTTATTCATAAGTATATTAAATACTCGTATGCACAGAATTATTGTAACGAAGCGAAAAAAGATAGCTAAAATACCCTTTGGACGCTAAGCCCTATTCTGGAGTGAATCTGGGTAATCTTCGTATGCCATCGATTTTTATCTTCTGTGTAATTGCTTGAATTCGAGTCTGCAGCGTAAATTACCCCATCAAAAGTACACTAAGGGGAGAACTCCCATCTTTGAACCTACTCACTTCATCCGCTAAATCATATCTTTACTGTACAGAGAATGCTGGTGCCACTCAGACAAATATACTTCCCTGCCCAAAGCGGCTTGTAATGCTGCTCCTAATCGGGCAGCACATCCTCATCGAGGAAAAATAAGGGAGATATGCGCCGGAATGAACCGACCCCACGTCTCGTTTTCCAATCCCAATGCCAAGCATGAAGCCAGGAATCAGTTCTTGATAGAAGGCGAAATCTTCGCCTGCCATGACCTTCTTGCCCACCCTGACATTTTCGGGACCCAACAGAAGCCCTCTCCAACGTCTCGACATGCCCTGTTAGAGCTTCGTCGTTCATAAAACAGCTGGATACACTGGATGTTCATCCTCTTTCAGGTCAATATAGGCTTTACATCTGTGCACATCCCGCCATGACCTTCAATGACCGCAAAAGTTCTTTCTTAATGGAGGGATCTGCCTATATTTCGGCACGAATCAGCCTATCTTTTGCAATTACTTACATGGCAATGCTATCTTGGAGTTGGAGGTTTTGTTGTAAGATTATGCATTCACCATAAGCACTTAAAAAGGAATGAAGGAGACGAGAAATTGAGAGATTTTGGTTGCATTTACTGAGCGATGCAATTTGGATAAAGAGTTTCAAACAAAGAACTGCCCTTGCATCTAGAAATAATGAAAGCTAAAAAGGTACAAATTATATGATGAATACCTCAATCAATCTCCTCTGGAGTCGTTGCAGGCCTTCTGTGCGTTAGACTCCTGAGTGTGCCACCAAATTTGACGATTGCAGGAATTATATTCAATCCACTCACCACCTCTAACATAGGTACAGAGAGCACCTTCAGAAAAAGAATAATTGCCATCAAGTTCCCTGATACATACTTAGACCAAGATGCATACCGAGCCACAGATATAGTAGCTTGATGGCTAGCCCTCAGATGAAATGCCACATGTCCACGAACCCAGAGCTACAGGACGTGTGACTATATAAAATAAAGTTGGCGACTGAAAGGTACTCTACGAATGCAGTTAATGCATGAGCTATAACTCCTATTTGCAGAGTGGTTTTACAGACGAAAATGCATTTAAATGTAGCTAGTACACAGTTCACGTCTGCAAAGATTCCTGTGGGGCCAAATGATGTGGAATGATGAGTGGACTAGCTAGTACACACTGCATCATGTCTCTACGGTATCACGATGCAGTGTGCAATGGAGTAAGCCAAAATGTTATGTAACAGAGTCTCAAAGATACATACTTCACTGAGGAGCGGATCAGCTTCTCTTGAGACAAGCTGTTGAAGTGCCAAGATGGCGAATGAAGCAGCAAGTACCGGATCCACACTATTATGAGGTGCTGCAGCATGCCCGCCTTTTCCTTCCATTTTAGCTTCGAAGATTGAAACAGCAGCTAAGTTTGGGCCAGCAAGTGAAGTTATGCTTCCTGTGGGCGTTGTATAATCATTATGCATTGCAAATATTGCTTTGGCATCACCCAGCGCGCCTTCTTTGATCATGCGGGAAGCACAGCTCCTCCCTCTTCGGCAGGCTGGAAAATAAGTCTTACGGTCCCCTGACCAAGGTAAAGAATTCAAATTTTCTATATCCTTTGCATCATCATCAATAAGAGATTAATTGTAATACAATCACTGTCCATAGCAAAATCCGACTGCATGGGAACATCCTATAGTTATAAATCAGTAATTGTAATGAAAAATTTGCGGAATTAAGAATGTTACTTCCTGGTTATGGGATTTCCTTATTAGTCCATCAGACTAAACCCACCAAGACAGAAGATGGAGATGAGCTGAATCTGGAAAAAGGAGTCGTAGCTTAGTCTCCTTGTTGGATTATCAGGCAATTGGTTTCACCAGATCTAAGCCAGCCTTACACCAGCTCTAAGCCTAACACTTGTAACTCGTGAGCATCTCATAGGTCAAATCGACATTTTCACTATTTTCAACTGCAAATCAGCTGACAGTAATTGAAGGATGGCAATCTCAACGTGGTGCTCCGACCTTTAAGTAGAGAACTCGTAAGTTTTCAATTTAAAGAAATCTAGTGCACTGAGCAAATAGCCAAGTGCCCTGTGTCTGGCTCGCCACACAGAAATCTTACCCAGTATTTAGGCCTCAAGTTCTAAAAATTAAGGTTTGGTTACACAGTGGAAGGGACACATACAAAGTACCAAAGCAAACAAGTTCTCTTACTTCTAAATGGCAAAGTAGGAAAAATGACAACAAGTACTGCCATTCTGTGCCACATATTTCAGCAGCACACAATGGTCACAGACTCTTTCCAACTCTACCGAGACGTCGTGAAAAACTGTCATTTGATTGACGGCAAGAAAACACTGACCTTAAGTTTATCTTTCCGTTCATTCAGTAATTTTGCAGCACCAAGAAGCATGGTCGTGTGGGCGTCGTGTCCGCAAGCATGCATTTTGCCATCAATTCTGCTCTTATGCTCCCACTCGACAAGTTCCTACACCCCCGCAATCGACCAACCCGTTAAGCAAATCCATAGATAATACAAAAGCAGCACAACGTAAACTTAAAATTAGAAAGAACCAACACAAACATAGTCTCATGAACTCACCAACACTTGCCTATATTCAATATGCGGGCACCCACATAGTTCTTACCGTAAGTATTTCTTGACATCCTTTCAAATGTATAATTCACGGGATGCTCAGACCACAGACAAAGGTACCTCAAATAGACAACCAAGCATGGGACCACCACAAGAACAAGAATAAGGAACAGATCACAAACCAAGCTATCAAGATTTTAGCTTTTAGGCAATTGACCAGAGCTCTGATACCGAAGTGAATTAGACAGTAGTACATCAATGCATATTTCTTGACCGGCAGAAGAACCAAGTACAGCCCTTCCACCTATCCAATTTTCGAAAGCCACGATCGATGGATCGATTTGGTCAGGTCAACAGCGGGGCGTTGCATTTTTTTTTTTTCACCTGCAAAGGCAAGGCGTCCATGTCGGCCGGAGAGCGACGACAGGTGATGCCCCGGACCCGACGACGGCGACGATGCCGGTGGCGGCGAGGGGGTAAGAGTAGGGGATGCCGAGCCGGTCGAGCTTGCTCGGACGAGCGAGCTGGTGTTGTGCTCCTCGAACCGGAGCTCAGGGTACTCATGGATTCGCCTCCGGATGGACGTGAGCCACGGCTGGTCTCGCTTAGCGGAGCTCAGGAGTTCGTCGGCGTAAGCTTGATCGTAGCGGTGGTGAGGTGTGTGGCACAGCGGATGGCGTGAAGGGAAGTGGTGAGGAACAGAAGTGAGAGGAGAGCGTCGTTCCTCAGTTTGCGAGTCATTCCCAATTCGATGTGGGAAACGAGTGGAACAGTCGACGCAAGCTCAATGCTTCGGAGTCAGACAGACAGCGAGAGAGACGATGGGCAAGGACTGCGACACGATATTATTAGCACTAAATAACATAACGTCGTTAATCGTCACAGTCACGGGGGTGGTGCGCGCAGTTGGCTAGCGCGTAGGTCTCATAGCTTAAGAGTTATCCTGAGGTCGAGAGTTCGAGCCTCTCTCACCCCATTTTCTTTTTCCTTTACTCTTGGGCCGCGCATGACAACGTTCTATTTCTCTGTTTTTGTTCCAAACCTTTTTCTATTTCTGGAATAAAAATCTGTTCCAGAAATAGATTTTAGTCCCAAAATCAGAAACAAAAATTTTTGTTTCTGACAGAAATAGAAAAATCTATTTCTGTTCCAGAAATTATTTCTGGAACAGAATGGTTGTCATGCGCGCCCTTAGCTTTCAAGAACAAAATAATATGTCCCTTATTTTTGCACGAAAAATGTCACATTTCTAAAAATGTTGGTGATAATGCTTTTCTTAATGCTAATATTTCCGAGTTTTCAGTGCAACATGAAAATGAATAAAAAAATACTTTGTACAATTTGATATGAAAAAACCTAATTTAATTGTTTTGAAAAAATGACCATTATTTAATTCTTTTCTTTTTTTCTTTCTTTCTCTCAGGTCGAGTGGGTTTACCCAAGGCCACAAGACTGGACCCACCTAAGGTCGTGAGGCATGAGCCTGCCAGCCTTAGGCAATAGGCGAGCTTCACCTTGCTAATCAGGCTAGGCTCTTCCCCCGCCATGGTCAGCCGCGGCAAAAGAGCAAAAAAACTGTTTAAAATTTTGGAATTTTCTTTAAAATAATTGAAAAAAACGAAAAGGGAAGTCAAAGAATGAAGGAAGGAACATTTTCTCCACTTTGGAATAAAATAAACGGAGAGGAACTCTTTTCTTTATAAGGTTGCCTCATTGTAGACGCAATTTTCTTCAATAGCTAATAGGGAAATTCAAACAATGCCGCTACTGCTGGAACACGACGAGGCAAATCAAGCTTATATAGCAAATTCAAAAAGAATACTCACTATATATATAAAAAACATGACTTGGCTACTGAGCATATTTATATATTTCCTCGAGAGCCATGCACCAGTAGCAGTGTCTAGTCGGATTTCAAATTGCCTGGTGAAGGAAATTGGAATGAGCGAATTTTCATTAACACTCGTGCAGATCTCGACAAGTATTGAACGGTATGAAAAGAAACGTAACATGTAAAAGCTCCACTCATCCGAATCCAGGTATCGAATAATCCCTTCGGAAAACCCTCTGTGTATTCAACAAAGCACGACATGTTTCTGTACAATTACAATCTGCGGTAGCCAGCCAGAACAAAAATCTCTCACGACCTATTAAAAACAAAGAACAAAAAATCCCTAACATCTCTCGTGTACAGACTACGTATCACCTGTGGAATGTACATGTATCTACTTCTCTGAATTTTTCATATCTCTCCCCTTTTCTTCTTTCACCGCTTCTATTGGCTTCCCAAAACTGCATCGAGACCACGGATGAAAACCCCAGAGGCTCAAAGATCCAGGATAATAGCTACTCTCAACAAGTAAGTAACATAGGAAGTAATGGAGTAGAAATGTGCCGACACACGAGGACTGATAAAGATGGTGAAAATAATCTGAAATGTGGGTGAGGGAAATGATAAAACTGAAATGATCTTTTTCACAGCATCCCTTAGTCCACTCAAGGCATAGGTCTGAGATGCTCGTGGACGGCGAAGGATACCGTAATCATGTCATAATCATACCTCGGCATCAGCAGTATGTAACGATACACCAACTCAAGTAGTGAGCTAGACCAAGATCTTTCTGCTCTTGCTGGAGCTTGAGATTATACCTTATTCTTTGCTTTGGACCCTAAATCCAAGGAGCCACATGCACCAGACAAGGGTCAGTATATTAACTGGGAGCAAGGCATTTTTATAGGCGAGAACACCACCGTAAGTCGAGCGTGATCGGAGATAGAGAGTAGTCTTCAGGCACCTTCCTTTCTCGACTTCAGGCGGGAACAGACGGCATTTTTCACACTGAAACCGATTGTTTGCTCCTGACACCCTTTTCCATCCGAAACTCAATTTTCTTTTCAGTCTTTGGCTCTGACCAGGATGGGTTCCAGATTCGTTGCTGCATCACCACATTTATCACAAACAATGCATTTGAAAACAAGGCAGTAAAACATGCATTTTAGATAGGAGATAGCTTTTGACACACTGTTAGACCTGCTCATTGGGTGGGCTCAGGCCCGAATCTCCATAGCTCCTGCCCAGGCCCAAACTTTTGGCCCTGGGCAAGCGCCAAGGCCCACCCAAGGGAAAAACATGGGAAGGCCAGCCCATTGGCCACAATTCTTTTTCTTATTTTTAAATGTTGCAGTTAACAAAAATCAACGGAAATGCGAAAAAAAAAAAGAAACAATTTTAGGGCTTTAGTTTATCTATGAGTTTTGTACTATTTATCTCTACAATATTAGTCTTTCGACTTTTTAAATATCAAATTAAGTTATTCGTAAAACATAAATCTCTTTTTCTGACCAAAAAGAAACACAAATCTCTTTTAACTAACATATCCGTGAGGTGCGCCCCAAGGCACTTGTGCAGGCCTGGTCCACTGTCTATGCCTAAGGAACCTAAAAAGTCAGCCAAGCCAGCCCATGTTTGTGGCGGGCCCGCTGGACATCTGTTGATCAGGTCTCGTCATCAGGCAAACAATGTGGAAAGCATAAGCTGCAAATGCTCTTTCAATTATTCTCACAAGTGGGCAACAATTGGGTAAACTAGTGGGCTAACAGCAAGATCCATTAATTCTGTTTGGAGAGGGGAAAAATGAAGAACTAAGCATGGAACAGAATATGACAGCACAAACAGTGGTTCCTGCTAACACCAAATTGAAGAAGCAAGGTATATGTGGATTTTGGAGATGAGAACAAATCCAGAGGCTTGTTTCTCCAAGAAGGAATTCATGGATGTTATTAATTCCATTAAGTTGATAGGAATCAAAATTACCTGAAATTCTTCAAATCGACAAAACCATTGCCATCGATATCTGCTTGGTCCCATAAGTCCTTTGTCTCTTCCGCACTAAGGCCATGAATGTGGCCAGGTCAAATTGAGCTACCAGAAAGTAGATGGCTATTAGACTACTATTCTCAATACTATAGGTCTCATTGGCATGCCTAAATCAGTCTGAGAGTACTAAACATCAGTTCTATTGGAAATAACATGCCCTACCTGTCTAAGTGCTTCACAGAAACCCGAGTAGGTTATATAATCACCATGACTATTGGCCTTGAGAAATGCAAAAGCACCCCTTTCTGTCAGCGAAGCTCTCCTCAGTAAATACTGAGACAAAAGGAAGCTAGTGGTCAGTAACACAAAATTGAAGCGATTAGATTTAATGCATGATGTTTGATATCTAAAAAGGAAGAATCGATCTTGATTAACAAGTAATAGCTACTCCGATAGCAAGGACTCTAATCTTGAGAAAAATTACTATTACTTGATCAGTCGATATATTAGGGTTTTGCTTATAATCGCATGGTGCTCAGTTAGCTAGGACCTGTATACATAACAAGGCCCAACATGAAATAGTATTGGATATTAAAAATGCTTCAACCTCTAAAATTAAATACTCTCTGCAATCACAAGGCACTGCTTTAGTTCCTAGACCGATCACAGGTGCACTAAGTTAACAAAATAATATGGACTAAAGCCAGAGTGGTTAAACATGTGTCATAATTTAAGAAAAGCATCTGCAGGACCACTATCGGTTAAAAAAAAAAAAAACAAAACAAATGAAGAAGTTAGGTCAAGTCAACAAAACACAAATCAGGGTCATAAACCAATTCTAAATTGGAATCAGATGAGGATATGTGCAGCATTAGTAACAAAGAAGTTGCACAGATCCTCACTAAAACATATGTCTCCATGGGTGTATTTTTTGAGGATCCTCTCTCTTACGGTGGAAATGACAGTGAAACATAATTCTCAATGCCAAACAATGAATATTAGCACGTTGAGGAAAGAACAGACGTTTAAACGCAATTTAATGGACAAGACACCTTTGACATGCATTGAATGATTGTAAAGATAGTGGCAGTTCAGTTCAGTTCAGTAGGAGATACCGCAGGATATGGATAAGATCAAACATCCTAAAACTATTTATGTAAACTCACAATTGCATCAAATATATGCAAAGTAATTGTGAATGATTCATAGGAGTATATAGGTTAAAACTGGAAAACTTACCTTGACCATGCCAAACACTGTCTCAATCCAACTTGTCTTTAGTAATTTTCGGTAGCTGTTAGGATTGAGGAGCCATATAAAATCTACACCACAGATATTTCCTCGATGATTCCTGTGGCTAACCCACTGAACAACAAAAAGGAAAAAATGGAATCAATAAGCAGAGAGGATGTGCTAATAACAAATAAACAAAAGGTAAGAGCTGAATTTAGGTCTAAAGAACCTTTTGAGCATCTGCATCAGTGTAATGATGAGCAGTATCATACGAGGAAACAAACCCCTGAGATCTAAGGAACTTATAAACATGGCCACGTTTACTTCCATTCCAGTCGCTGTGAGAAGTGAGACACGAGATAAAGGATGCAAAGATCAACATAATAGCTAAGAAATATGTTTAACTCTCTGGAAATGAAACCATGAACTAGTTTACCCGCAGAGTATACGGGCAAGGAGTTCAGATTGTTTTCTTTCTGATATGAATCCACGGATTGCAAGATATTGTACACCTGTTACGCAAGATAGTGAAGGAATCTTGAGATGAGGCATGACTGTTAATGGGACTGGTAAATAATCAATAAAGTTGTAGCAGGTGACTAGATTAGCGGAAGAGAAAAACACATTTACCTGATGAAGTCGTACTATACAGAGACTAGAGTCATGGGAAATAATAAGTGGGTATTGACAATGAGGATTTCTTGCCCAACATCATTACTACAGCACTCTGAAAAGGGCGCAATCAGTTCAACGTGCAATAACTGAGCAACCCGATCTCCACAATCATGGAAGAGTAGCTCCCTATATTCGATGACTCTAAAATAGTCTCTCCGAACAGCAATCAACAATCCTGCAGACTCCAGTAATTGTATAACAAGTCAGTAGCAAATAAGAAAATGTTAGATGAACAAATAGCCCTGACTGTATTTCCCAGCATTGTTCACCCAAAATAAACTACTGCAGAGCAACCACTTTGCAAAATGTAACCATCCCGTCTTTATAGCAAGTGAGAATCAATGAATTTTTTCGTCACTTTGATCCAAGATTGAATGATTCAACAATAAAATTATTACTTGGGGACAAATGAGAGTCGGTAGGGCCAACCATCAAACTACGCAAACAAATGAAAATCTCCCAGTTACTGTTGCATGCAATCTTATGCAGAATTAGCCAATACAATAACTCCAAATTACATCGGAATCCGTTTCTTCCAACAATTAACTTGAGAAACGTATCTGATTAAGTCTATAAATATAGTGATTCCTTATCAAAATCCTAATCTGTCCTTTGCTTCATATTCCACAAAAACCAGACTCGTACTGCCCTTTTTTTTCTCTTCTTCTTCAGGACTCAATCAATGATTTGGTTGATATAAGCTTGAAAAAAAGTACTTTTCCAGTAACAAAGAATCTGAAGCTTGTTATTGACATCAGTAAAAGTAGGAAAGCAGAAATGTTTTTTTTTTTGGGTAAGGAGGAAAGCAGAAATGTTCTTTATATGCTAACTTGAAATTCAAGTCCCCTTTATGAAATTACATAGTTTACGGACCCTTAAGAACTTCAATAAACGCACCGTGGGACTGCATAGAAAAAGTGCTTAAAGTTCCATCGATTGACAGGGTGACATACAAGAATCGTACAAAGGTCGCATTAGAACTCACACTGAAAGGAATGGATAAATTTCAACTTGTAAATTAGGCAACATACCATCTCCACGATTGTTGGTCCGGGCAAGCTTGAAACTGGTATAACCAGCATCACCCAGCCTCTTCTCGTACATGTTGACGAGCTCTTCATTGCCGACCCAGAACTCCTGTGGACATTTCAAATAAAGAACCAAACACAAAGTCATTTTAACTCATTGTTGCCCGTATAAAATCTTCACGACCTTCCGATCCGGATTCAATCCAACAAACAATGGACTAATGGACGAGAAATACACCTGAAGGCAAATAATCGATGACCTTTCGTCTAACAACCAATCCAATATCCGATGATTCCTCTCAAGCCAATAAGCTCTGCAATCACTTTCACGACAACTCGGATCCTGAATCCACCGCATCCGAATAGGCACAAAAACAAATCGTCACTCCAAAATTCAACCAATGTAAGCAACAAAAAAATCAAATCCCATACATATTGACGGCGACACATGAACACGCGCCGAGGAAAAGCGTACACCAAATCGAACAGAGAGAAAAACCAACGCGAGCGCAAGAGATTCGGACAGACGAGACAACCTTAAGGTTCAAGCGCTTGTAGATAGGGGCGAGAATGTTGAACGTAGTGCAGGTAATGCAAGGATGCTGACGGTCGCCGACGGACGACGCGATGGCGTAGCTCCCGATCCGCGACACCCTCCCCTTCATCGCGCTCCTCCTCTCCTTCCTCATGGTCCGAATCGGGCACAAATCCTCCAAATAAATACTGCGAAAACAAATCGCAAAAGGACAAACCCAGAGGGAGGAGGTGGTGGACCCGGTGGTGGTGGCGGTGGCGGTGGCAGCAACAACCGGGAAAGGGGAATAGCCGGTAAATGGCGGGTTTAATTTCAATTTCGATCGCGGAAGAAGACGATTGGGGGGCTGAATGGAGAATAGCCGGAATTAACCGGTACCGGCGGTCTCCCTCCTCCACCTCGTGGTGAATCCGTAAAACGGCCAAGTTTTTTCTGTGGTTCGTTGCCCTTTTTTTTACTCTCTCTTTTTCTCTGCTTTTGATCCCGAAGATGATTTCGTCTTTCGGAGTCTCCTATTAATAACCAGCGCGGAGGGAGAGAGAGAGAGAGAGAGAGAGAGAGAGAGCGCGTGCCGGGTGACGACGTGACTATTGAACTTCGCTGTGAACCTTCGGCCGTCGAACGGTCGGTCGGGGAGCCCATGGGGGTGATGTCGAGGAGCAAAACCATATATATTTGGGAATTTTTTTTTAGGAAACAAATAATTGGAAATATCCGATTACAAGCGACTGGTCCATAAATTTTAATCTCGAGTACAATATGATCTCCCGACTTTTAATTTGTTCAATATAATTCATAAACATCTAATGAATGCTCAATTAAATACGTACCACAAGTTTATGAAACACGTTAAACAAATTAAGAAATTCATTGACCACATTACACATTAAATTAAAGTTTAGAAATCACATTGAACATATTAAAAGTTGAATTACCACATTACTTATTAGGCCAAATTTTATAGATCATTTGTATCATTTTACCTTTATAGATCTATCAGATCTTTATTTGGTCGATCTTCGGCTGGATAATTTGCCTTCGTTAAGAGTCATCCATTATATCGTGGTATTCAATTAAAAGAAGAAAAACGTTCCATATGTTCGATTTGCCATTTTAAGAGATCGTGCTAAGTAATTTGTCTTTTAGTAAAGGTGATCGTCCCATCATCTATTCATTATCTGTTGAGGGATATCTTTATAGCAAGGAGGCACTTGAGTGGGATTAATCTCGGCCCAATACATTGCTTGTGGTTTTTGACATTTGTGGACCGTATTTTCATGTCCTAGGTGTCATCAACTAGTAATCCCATCGCAATCAAATGTGTCCATTTTCAGAATATAAAATTTCCGAAATATTCTAAGTATTGCTTTGAATGATTACGAATGAAGATTCGATATTGGGGAATTACCACATAAGAAACAAGATACTCGTATAGAAACACATTCTTCATAGAAGGAAAGTTGATCAAGGATCAATTAATGACTAATAACGCATAAGACCACATACATTTCGTTTACTCGATTTTAATTGAACATGTCTAAGCAATTACCTAAGTGATATTTTCCAAAATGAAAAATCTTGATTTATAAAAAGCGAAAAAAAAACATAATTGATTCCGGGAAAATTTTAAATAAGGGCTCGAAATACTCTTATTTTCTTAAAAAAAGGATTGAAGTGAACATTATTTCAAATGATTACTTCAAGTGGCATAACATGTTTCAAACAAAGGATTGAAGTGGCCACGTAGTCTCAAAAAAGAGTTTGACCTCAACAACATGTTTGTCATTTATTTTTATTTTTTTCTTTGTTTTTCCTTTTTCTATTTTTTAAAATTAGAAATGATAAAAGTAAAAATATAATAATAATACAGGCGAGAGGGCTGCTCGGTTGCGACCGTCGCCTAACCGCCAGTGGAGTGTTGGCCAGTGTCGAAGACCCCCTCCGAGTTTGGGAGAGAGTCGCGAGCCTCTAGTTGGCATGGCCCTGGCCCTCTTGAGGCACCAACCCTCATTGACTAGTGGGATGGCAGCCACAGGCAAAGGGTTGCTCCTCCTACTTGTATTTTTTTCTTTAATTTTGTCTTGTTTAATTTAACAAATAGAAAAAAAAGGAAAAAACAAAGAAAATTTTGAAAAAAAAAACCCAAAAAGTAAATGACAAAAGCCCCTCCACTGGTGGTGGGGGTGACGGCCATAGGCAGGAGGTTAGGCCTTTTTTAAGATTACATGATTACTTTATGCCCTTATTTAAAATAAGTTATGCCATTCATGTATTTATTTAAGAAAATAAGAATACTGTAAATCTTTATTTAAGATAATATTCATTTCGTACTTTTATAAAAAAAAAAAAAAGTAAAGGCACTTTATATTTTTATTTGAAATTTTGCCTCGATTGTTTTAGCTCTATTATTAAAGGGAGGGGAAAAAAGTCGGGTTGCAAAAACAACACATCGGACGGTCGGGTGGCGTGCAAAGAACGCACGGTCGTGGCTGGCCTGTTCCTCGGTGATGTGACGCACTCGAGCACAGCCACATCTATTTATCTTCAAGGGTCGGCAAAGGTTCAAGAAATTATTGCCTTGGAAAATAAAATAATCGAACAGAGCATCGCCATGTCGAGTAAATTCATGTACCCAAAAATATTTTTTTTTTCAATTTCGTTTATTCCAAGTAAAATAATAAATTTAAATAAATTTAACAATAAACGATTGCATCAATTATAAAAATGAATAAATGAATTTTTATCGTTCTAAAAAATATTTAGAAATAAATTATTATCGATTATGATTTTTTATTAATTATTTTGGGTGATATGAACAACCATGCATAAAAAAATAATCTATCTATTTGGGTGAGAATTATCTTGGGCATGTACGGATCCACATCCACCATCCTCACCCCACGCCGCCATGGCTCAGTATCGAGGACAACACCGTTTGGCATCGGATTACGCAGCCTGTTGTCGCATCGTTTTCACGAGATGACCGCCCGTTGGTCTAGCCGGATAGGTTCCTAATTTAATCGGTGGGCGGACACAGAGCTCAAGTTCACGTCGCGTGGGGATAAAAGAAAAAGTTTGTGGTGCTGTCTTGGGGGTGCGAAAGATATCGTGAGCTATGGACGTTCAACGCGATTTATCGAGCGACTCACGACCGAATCAAAAGGTTTTTCTCTAAACCGAATCGAGGAATCGATTTGAGTATCGCTAGCGTCGTTTAAGCAGGAAATTTAGTGCTCTTTGGGATTAACTAAGAGTCAAGGGGGTTCTCGTAATAAGGACGCGAAGAATCAACGGCTGTGCATGCATGAACGGGAATCGGCATAAATGCCGGAGAAAATAAAGGGTAGTCCTGCCGACGAGGTCGCTCCATTCGATGGGCGCCATGTGTCCAGCGGGATCTCTACTCGGGCATGTATGCCGCTTTGGCTTCTGGACGTAATGAGCGGGACGAAGCTTGGTTCCTTCCGCTTCGGACCAACGCCAACCACATTTTCGACTTTCATGCAAAAACTTGTGGGCTCGTCTTTTATGACCTTTTTTTTTATTTTTATTCCTGGTTCTCGGGACGTAACTTCGAAAAGGAGGGGGGCAAAAGATAAAGATTCGCTTTTCTAAACTCCGCACCGCTCTGCTTTCAAGAGGATTTGCCGCATGTCGCATGTTAAACCCTGGTAAAGTTCTTCGCTTTACAAACGAATTAAACTACATCCTCCATCGCTCGTGCGGGCCCCCCTCAGTTCCTTCGAATCTTCGTCCTTGCGAAACATGGGAGGGTTCGAATAAAGGAGAGAACCGTTGGCCATCCATTGGATCGAAAGTGAAAGGATTGGTGGACAAGGTCAAGGCGTTTTTTCCGACCATAAAAAAAGAAAAAAGGTGAAGGCTTCCTATTGTATTTTTTTTTATTCTTTTTCTTGTTAATAGAAGAACAGATGCTGAGAAAGATCTTGCCAATAATGAAGTGAATAAGATAGAGAAACCTCGGGATTGCTCGGAGGTATCTTCCCTAGCGACAGAGCCGACTATCTATGGCAACGTAATTGATCCTTAACTTCCTCGAAACGAAAAAGGGCTAATAGAATAAATAAATCCTGAGAAAGATTTTGGGAAAAAAAAATCGAAGTGAATGAGAAACCTACAAACTAAGGCTTGGAAACATCCTCCCTCTTGATTAAGCCAAAGCAAAAATTGGGAACCTTCACTGTAGTGGCTCGGAAATATCTTCAACTAACATAATTCCCACGTCGTGTGGATTGTTGTACAAACAAAAAGTTATATACACACATTTAAGCACAAAGAAGACTAAATGAACGGGCGTATTATAAGAGTCTCATGTCAACACAATACTCATCGTTCTAGCAACTTTCAGAATCGGATAGTAAATGCGATGTTTTGACCTGTTGTGTGGTTAAGCCTTTTTTTGAGACTAAATGATCGCTTCAGACCCTTGTTTGAAATAAATCATGTCACTTATACATTTATTTGAGAAAATAAGAGCATTTTATACTTTTATTTAAAATAATATCCACTTTATGACTTTATAAAAAAAATAAGGGCACTTTATATTTTTATTTGAAATTTTGCCTCAGATTGTTTTAGCTCTATCATTAAAGCGAGGGAAAAAAAAAAAGTGTAGTTGCAAAAACAACACATCGGACGGTCAGGTGGCGTGCCAAGAAGGCCCGGTCGTGGCTCGCCTGTTCCCGGTGATGTGACACACTCGAGCACAGCCGTATTTATTTATCTTCAAGGGTCGGCAAAGGTTCAAGGAATTATTGCCTTGGAAAGTAAAATAATCGAGGGAAAATGAGACCCGATCGGGACAGAGCATGGCCATGTCGAGCAAATTAATGTGCCCAAAATAGATTTTTTTTTTTTCAATTTCGTTCATTCCAAGTAAAATAATAGATTTAACAATAAATTTAACAATAAACAATTGTATCAATTATAAAAAAAAATGAATAAATAAATTTTTGAACATTCTAAAAAATATTTAAAAATAACTTATTATCGATTTTTGATTTTTTTATTAATTATTTTGGGTGATATGAACGATTGGGTATAAAAGAATAATTTATTTATTTGGGTGAGAATTATCTTGGGCATATACGGATCCGCATCCATCGTCCTCATCCCAAGCCATGGCCAGTATCGAGGACAACATCGTTTTGGCACCCAAATTACTCAGCCTATTGTCGCGTCGCTTTCACGAGACGATTGCCCGTTCGTCGAGCCGGATAGGTTCCTAATTAATCGACCGGCAGACACAACGCTCAAGTCACGTCGCGTGGGGATAAAAAGAAAGAGTTTGCGGTGCTGTTTTGAGGGGGCGGAAGATATCGCGCGTTACAGAAGTTCGACACATCGAGCCGCAACGCGATTTATTGAGCGACTCACGAATGAACCGGAAGGTTTTTCTCCAAACCGAATCGAGGAATCAATTTGAGTATCTCTAGCGTCATTTAAGCAAGAAATTTAGTGCTCTTCGGGATTAACTAAGAGTCAAGGGGGTTCCCGTAATAAGGACGCGAAGAATTGACGGCGGTGCATGCATGAACGGAATCGGCATAAATGCCGGAGAAAATAAGGGTAGTCCCGCCGACAAGGTCGCTCCATTCGATGGGCGCCACGTGTCCATCAGGATCTCTAATGAGCGGGACGAAGCTTGGTTCCTTCCGCTTCGGACCAACGCCAACCCCATTTTCAACTTTCCTGCAAAAACTGTGGGCTTGTCTTTTATGATCTTCTTCTCTCTCTTTTTATTTTCCTCGTTCTCGAGATGTAAGTTCGAGAAAGATTCGCTTTTTGTACTCCTGAAGCCGCCGCTCTGTTTTCGATAGGATTCGCAGCATGTTAAACCCTAATAAAGCTCTTCGCTTTAGAAACAAATTAAACCACATCCTCCATCGCTCGTGCGGGCTCCCCTCAATTCCTTCGAATCTTCGTCCTTGCGAAACATGGGAGGGTTCGAATAAAGGAGAGAACCGTAGGCCATCCATTTGATTAAGAGAATGAGAATAAGCGTGGGTTGAATCTTTGATTAGACAACTTGCCTGTTCGGGGGGGAACAAAAGCGTAAAAAGCATTGTGGCCAGGTTTAGAGAATGTTCCAGACCCATCGATTTCGAAAATAAAAAAAGGTAAAAGAGTGTAGAAAAACAAATTTTAAATGCGAAGCATGGCTTAAAGAGATGCGAGAGAGGAAAAGAACGTGGATATACTTGGATATTGAAGAAAGATGCGATAGCAAAAGGAGGAATCGAATAAAGAAGGTTCCCCATTCAATAAAAATATAGAGGAAGGAACGTGGTTTTAAAACTTTAATGCACACCAACTTTCCTTCTTGTATAATTTAGGGGAATAAGTGACATAGACTCGAATGTTCGAAAAATTCATTAATTCTCGACAAATCTCGTAATCTAATTCGGACGTTTGGTCGGTGCATGTGGCCCGACCCCGAAGCGCATGCGAGTCGCATGCTCTTCTTCAATTTGAGTGGAAACAAAACATTCTTAAGAGAGATGATTGGAGGCGGATAGTTTGGTGATTGACCCTTGAATTTTGCAAATGCTAGGCATGGTAACATGTGATATATCTAAGTCCAAAAATGCGGTTCGTCTCGCTTTCTGACTTTCAGAATTTTACCTTAACATTCATCTCTATCTTTTAAATGAGTTTGCTCGTTTTTAATTCTTTCTAATCTAATTTATTCTTCTTATTGAGTAACCTTTTTTTCAAAGGCTCATAAAAATCATGAAAGCGTCGAAAATGGAAAACTACCCACCGGCTAAAAAAGGGCAAATTACTCGAATTTATACACAAAACTCGTGCCGTGCCCATCGTCCTAGTGTATCCAATCCTCATTAAAAACGGTAAAAATTGAAACTATTCGAGAATGTTCGACAATAATACGCGTTTTAAATAACTATAGCACCTCATAGTGATTGAAAAAAGAAAAGGAGTTTTTGAGATGCTAATGGTTAAGAAATGTTCATCAAGACCTCAATTGCAAAAGTTGGAACAACTCGTTTCGCAGCAAGCATGAAATTGCGAGACGCGAGCGCAAAGCGCCTCGTTAATACTCAGATCGACTCATCAGTCGTACCACGTTCTTCCATTCACTCGGCATAAGGACAAAAAAAGTGAAAGGCTTGTGGATAAAGGTCAAGGCGGTTTTTTTCCGACCATAACAAGCGAAAAGGTCAAGCGTTTTTTCCGACCACAAAAAGAAAAAAGGTCAAGGCTTCCTATTGTAATTTTTTTATTCTTTTTCTTGTTAAAATTAAACTCTAGATTTCTAATTTTTTTTCTTGATAATACTAGTCCGAGACTAGAAAACGAACCGAGATTTAACTCACAGGCTTGAGAGATAGAGGTGAAGTACATTTTCTAAGACACATCAAAACCGGAGGTGCCTAGGTTCTAGACCTATTAAACGGGTGGGTTGAGTCAAGTTTATGTTGGATCATAAATGGTCTGGCCCAAATTGATCTATTTATTATAATACAAATTTTTGACTCATACCGTACCTAATTAGGATTACTAAAATACTTTCATGTTGATCCACGAAAAATTAAAAATTATTAAAAAATCTTATGGCTAAAATATGTGGATATTTTTTTATAATTCTTTAAAAAAATCACAATTTATTTTATTATTTCCATTTCAATTTCTTTTTCTTTTTCTTTGCTCCATAA
>JAGVVM010012342.1:0-12919 GCA_019149425.1 Psidium friedrichsthalianum
AAAATGCTTTTATACAAAATGCATGTACTCCACAAGCAAAACCTATTTCGAGAAATACCCTTAAACCCAATTTTTAACTTTTAAAAAGGAAAAGAAGATTTAAGAATTTTTTTTGCATTTTTTCAATGGACGTGTGCATATAGGTAGCGACATTTGGAGTGATCTTTTGGCAAACTCATTATTAATGGTATTACATGTCATTGGATAGTGAGAATTGAACATTCAAAAAAAATATTGCATTTTCTTTTTTGATGAAACGCATATGGCACATAATATTTATAGAATAATTAAGCAAGTTTTAGAAGAATATTTATGGATTTGAAATTTTTTCAATTAGTTTTGATAATGCCTCGGCAAATACCGCTTCCATTCATGAGTTAGAAATATTTGTAAACACCCGCTTTTGTGTGGAAATTTTTTTCACATTAGATGTTTGCCATGTTTTAAATTTAGTCGTACAAGATTTTTACGAACTCTTAAATTTCTCTCCATCCAATAAAAACATCATTCAATATTTATGGAAACATCCCCAAGTTATGAGAGATTGGGTAGATTTTTTAAACACAATATAAGAAAACCCAAAAATTTCCAAGAGATTTTCCAAACCGTTGGCATTCTACTACGAGTTGCTTAATCAATTTTTTTCATATAAAGATTTATTATGTAATTTTTTACGAATCATATTTCTCAAAATAATTTACACCTACAAGAGTGGATATTTGTAAAAGAATTTTAACATTTGTTTAAAAGTTTTTAGGAAAATACCACCAAAAACCCTAAACTATGCCACTATGACAAATTTTACCCTGAATTTTTTTTTGTGACATAAAAAACCCCAAACTATGCTCATTGTGACACATTTACCCTGAATTTTTTTTTGTGACATAAAAAACCCCAAACTATACTCATTGTGCACATTTACCCTAAGCTTTTTTATTGTGACACTAAAAACCCCGAACTTATATCATTGTGACATTTTACCTTCTACTTAAAAGTACACTTAAAAATATACCGTGAATCCAAGTAGCACCGTGCCACGTTAAAAAACGTTGAAAAAAATGAAATTCAAAGTTACTATTCATGCCATTTAGTGTTAAAAAAATGAATAGTGACTTCAAATTTTATTATTTTGGTCAGAGGGGATGGTTTTTCATTGAGCAGGCAGTGGATGGACAAGTGATGAATAGTGACTTCAAATTTTTATTTTTAAAAATTTTTCTGTTTATTAAAAAGTTTAGGGTAAATGTTACAATGAGTATAGTTTGGGTTTTTTTATATGTCACAAAAAGTTTAGGGTAAATGTGTCACAATGAGCATAGTTTGGGGTTTTTTTTATGTCGCAAAAAAAAGTTCAGGGTAAATTTGTCACAATGGGCATAGTTTAGGGTTTTGGTGGTATTTACCCAAGTTTTAATAATGCAACTTATACTTTATCTGGTGTTTATATCCTACTAGCATTTATTTTAACAGAGTGTGTAAATATTGCTGGTATTTTGAAGAAAATGAGGACGATAATTAATTAGGTCCGACTATTATAGCAATGCGAACGAAATGGGTGGGGCAATTTATACCAAAATCCTTATTATTTATTTAGTTGTTTGTGTTTTGGATCCATGTACAAAAATAGATGGCTTACTTGATGATGTGAATTCCTACTATGAGTGTTTACATTTGACTGAAACTGTGAATATTAGAGATATAGAAAAAGAAGTTACAAATAAATAGTAGAATTGTATAATGATTTTTGCAATAGATATAAATATGTTGATGATAGTGGACTTCTTCCCAAGCTAGTGACATGTAAGGCAAGACCTAGTTAGAGGGTCTAGAAATATAATAAATAGAAAAAAGACAAAAGGGAATAATGGGAAATATTTCCAAAATAGAGATTTATTTAAGCACTGTATTTGAGTTTACTCAATTAGAAGGCATGGATTTCCAATTCTAGACAGTATGGAATAGTCTTCACACTCAATTTCCAGTATTAGCTCACATTGTAAAAGAGATTTTACAAACCCCTGCTCAACAGTTGCGGTTAAATAAGCATTTAGCGCTGGAGGTAATATTTTGATGACCGGACGACGTTCAAGATTAGCTCCGGATTCAGTTGAGGCTCAAACTTGTGTCGATGATTGGATAAAGGCTGCATATCGACAACAAGAGATGGATCACATAATGATTATAATTCTTCAATGATGAAGATACCACTGCTATCGGTGCCACCGGTACCATCGCCACGGGTACGACAATTGACGATGAGGTAAGTATGAAGTTATCAAAGGTAAAAGAACTACATTGGCTTTGATTCTTCTATTCTCAAGAAGATATGTAGGCGCTTATGGATAATTCAATAATTTCAAACCCTTTCCCCCCTCCCATTTTTTCCCCCGATCCCAAAATTTGATTACAATTTGTATTTAAAAAATTTATTACTTCATAAATTTATATTTTTTTCATAATTCATTATTTAAATTTTTTATTTCATAAAATTTTATTTGAAAACCGGTTTGAACCGACGGAACCGCCAGTGTCAAAATCGGAACCCCAATAGGAACGGGCAGTTTCGTCCGGTTTCAAATCGAAACTGAAACCGGCCCTTCAACCAGCCCAAACCGCAGATTCATGAACCGGAACCGGAACCGGAACCGCTTTAAAGGTTCCGGTTTCGATTCATGATAGTTCACGAACCGAACCGGCGGCTCCGAATCGGAACCGGCCCGGTTCCGAACCGTGGCCACCTCTACGATCACCGACTTGAATGCACGTAACCACATGCATTTTGGCACATCGACAGCGAGGGGACATTTGGCAACTCCGTCCAACTCCATCAAATCCTCCATTGAGCGTAAATGGGAAGCAAAGTGGCTTGTTTCTGCCCAAGTTGAACTGTTGAACCTCATTGGCCTTGATCGAATTCCAGCCACCACTGGCCTCAAGACTGGCTTTGATCGGATCGAAACTTCAGGGCTTCAATGCGTACCCCAAGGCGTCTTTGATTAAGCTCCGGAAGCTTGTCAATTTGGAAGTCAAAATCCAACCCTCTCGAGGCCATTGAATCTGCACGCGAAAAGCACCAATTAGGGAATAATGTACTATGTAGGTCATCGAGTCGGATCTAGTCCAACTTGACAGACCCAAGTTTCAACAAAACCAAATTAGTCCCAAATTTTCAAATAAAATAAATGTGGTTTTGTGAAATATAAGTTTGATCAAACACCCTAAATTTTCATCGATTCATAAGGTTGCATGAAATATAAGCCAAATTAGAAAATGTGGTTTTGTGAAATATTTGCATGAAATTATCAAACACCCTAAATTTTCAATTTAACATGGAACCCTTTTGGAGAAATGCAAACCCTAAATGGCTAACTTTGATCAAACCGAGTGCCATCAATTGATTTTCATAAGGTTGAAACTGAAGGTGATGGGCTTGAATTTTCAAGATAGTCCCTAGAAAATCTTTAATTTCATTTTGAACAAAACCATGGAGTAATTGAAAAAAAATTTGTGCAGTTGTCCTTTTGTCAAAATTGAGCAATTCTTGGAATAATTGGCCGAATCTAATTTTTGTTAATAAGTGGAATGTCACAACTCTCAAATGTGAAACCATGAAATAAAGGCCAAATGTATTTTTTAAGTTAAGTCAGATTACGCTCAATGAAGGAGCCCTATAATCCTAATTCATTTTTCCTCCAATTTTACTTGGTCAAAATGAAAAGGAACTCAAAATAAAAATTACTCGGCTATTTTTGTGTTTTTTTCGGCCTCATATGCTTTTTTTTTTTTTGTGAATTTTTCAATTCTATTTTTCGAAAATATTAAAATGTAAAAAAAATATGAAAAATTATTTTTTTTCGAAAATGATTTCGGCCTTGGCCAAGGGTTCCAAAGTTAATTTTTCAATTTTTTTTATTTTTTTTATGAATTTTTCTAAGAAAAGATTGACAAAAAATCAAGTGTCAATGCATTGAAATTGAGTAATTGAGACAAGAGATGTGAGTATCCGATTAGCCTGTCTCCTGAAATGGATGAGTGATATTGGTTGGCCTTATGTCTGGGCAATACCTCATGAGAGTCTAGTGGAAATAAGGAAGTCCATGGTCTGTGTCCAATTGAAATAAAATGCCTGAAGCCTGTGTCCGTCGGAAGCCCCGGAGTAGGGGAGAATGAGACTTGTGCCCCTCATGATTGTCATGGTCGGTGCCCCATGGATGATAGACTGAGAAAAACCCAAATTCAAGGCATTTGTTCCTGCTAGCAAAAAATGAGGCATGTGTCCCTCATATAGCCATGGCTTGTGTCCCATGGATAACTAGTAATGAAGTGGTAATTAAACAGTGAGTTAGGCGCATCCTCATGCATGTGAGAGTAGTGTGCACGATGTGTGTTGTTATCATCGAATCTCATTCGTGATTGTGATTATCTACTCGTCATTAGCGTCGTGTGTGGTGTGAGGATGAGTCTTGCTGATAGTCAATGTGAATCTTGCTTGATTGATTGACAAATAGGTGGTTTAGTTCCGATTGGTTTAAGAACATTTACACACTAAGCTTCGGCTCACTTCTATTGATTCTACCCTTTTTTTAGATATGTTTCCCATTCGAGAAATAGTGGACATGGAATGTGGCGTTAGAGCTCCCAAAGGACGACAGTAGAGAGTAACCAGCCGGAGTAGATTTTGTCCTTGAATCTTCCCAAAGCACTTAGTGGTGTGGGCAATGTAAAAGATAATGTAAATAACTAGCGGGCCGTATATATTAATTTAGAATGTTCCCGTCATGCTTGAATGTTCGTTGATTGTCTACAAAATACAGGTTAGTGAACCCTATGAGTAAGGTCCCTTCCTCTTTAGGCGTGCCTGCCGCTGTTTTCTATGCACTTGTGTATTTTGTATGGTTGTTGCTTGTTTTTAGGTCCATTTAGCTTCCGTTTGTGCCCTATATTATGTATACATATATATTAAAATAGAGTGTGGTTAGATTAGCATTAGGGAGTGGATGCATTGGGGCGTTCGAGGGCCTCCATAGTACACCTATGAAAGATTACCCCAAACTACTATAAAAAATTTTAAACCGATATACATATGATAAATTTACCCAAAAATAATATATTTTACCACAAAAATCCCAAAGCGGTATACCCGTGACAAAATTACCTTTCGTTAGTTTTCATTAAATTGGGTTAATACATGTAAAACTTCAAACTAGTATACCTATGAAAAATGGAGGCTGGAAACCCTAAATCAATATACCCATCAAACTGTCATGTGTCATCTAATACATCAATTTGTTGTTAAATTTAATAAAAATTAATGAAAGATAAATTTATCATAGGTGTACCACTTTGGAGTTTTTGAGGTTAAAAAATTAGTTTGTGATAAATTTATCACGTACCCATTTGGAATTTTTCGTGGTATTAACGTTGTTATTCCTTTCTTTTGGTTTTCTATCCTTTTTTTTTCCTACTCCTTTGTGTAGTTGGCACAGCCATGACCTGTTGTTGACACCAAATTTTGATTTTCTTCTTTTATTGCATTCAATATTGTATAAAATGAGAATTAGTTCTCATCAAAATAATTTCTCATGTATGGCATTATTTCATTTTGCCTTGCAATGCATTTGGATTGGCAGTGAGGATTTGAGCTTAATTCGACAGGCGGTTTGGATCGAGCTTCATCATAATTTTGGCTGAGTTAAGAAGATTTGTCGAAAAAATTATCTGAGTCCCCTTGAGCATGTTTCTGAGCTTAACTAAGCCCAGTTGAAATGATTATTTTTTAAAAGCTAATTTAATGCATATTTTGATCAGAAAAGCCTAATCTAAGCTTTAAAAAAATTGACGGGATAAGCTTGAAAATTAAAATAATTTTCAGTCTAAAACTAAGCACGAGATTGCCAAACTTCAAGTGGGTGTGAACGTAATTTCAAATACTATTCAGCCCGTTTTGACTCATATAAATTTTGAAGGCTTTTAATTAATTAGTTGTTTAATTAATTAAAGCCCGATGCAAGCTCAAATTTGCGAGAACAAGCCCGCAAAGACTGAGATTTTCGGCCTCACCCAAGACATCCCTTATGGGAAACAAACCTAAGGTCTTTTAATAGATTAGGACTCTTTTGAGATCAATTTTTTTTAATCTAACGGTCTTAATCTAATCCTGGAGTCTAAGCTTAATCCTATGGTTCCTAATAACTCCTGTTGGGGCTAGGATTGACATAGTTCTATAAATACTAACTTGAGCTTAGGGTTCAAGGAGGAGATCGCTTCATTGTAATACACGGCCACAATAGTGAGAGGCGAATATACAGATCTACATTCAGAAAAAATAGACAGAGAAAAAGAGCTCTTGGCCTTGCTTGACGTCCCAATGGCCAACCTTCCTTTGCAGATGAATTCCCGGTGTTTTTGTCCTTGCTATGTTGCTTTCCTCAAGGACGATGACTGCTTCTACCTCAGCAAGGCTGCACCATTTTTTTTTTTTTCAATGAAGTCTTCCATCGTGTCCTTCGCAAAGTAAATCTATCCTTCACCATAATCGTCTCATAATTGGATACTTCGTCAGTAGAAAGGGAGAGAAGTGGTGCTGATTGAGAGGAGACAAAAGTTAGAGAAATCTCTGACATCAAGGCACACTTGCACAAACAAGGAGAGCAAACCACGAAGGGATCTTCACGTTCTGCACATTAAAAGAAGTTCGAAAGTCATCCAAAAGAGGTGGATTTTTCTTTTTCTTTTTATCACCACATTGACAAAGTTTGCAAATTGAAGTTAGGTGTTCGCGACCTAAAAATCGAATCGAAGTTTCCCAATCTTAGGTTAATGGATTTACCAGATTAATTAATTAAATAACTAACTTAGTTCAGCTCTCCCAAGCTCTATCAAATCACAACTTAGGTTCAATGTTCAACATGTAAAGATTTTTTTTTTTTATTTGGAGTTGCTACTAATCATTTTATGGTAGGCTGATTAGATACCTAATAAAATATTGGGAGAAATACTTTATTTCTACGAACCAGATATCAGTGAGTTCGAGGACTTGATTACGCTAATGTTTCTATTAACGCCCTTTCGGTGCCACTTTCATAAGAAGTTTAATCTATCAATTTTTTTGATGAATTCTAAGTTAAAACTCAAAGGATTTTTTTGTCGGTTTTTTTTCATATTTTTATATTTTTTTTGTAATTATTTTCTTTTTGAAACTTATGGGAAAAATGAAGAAATGGTTTTTTGATTATCTTAAAAGATTTCAGGTTTTAATTTTGAATTATCCTAAAAATTTTTTTTAAGAAAATCTATTACCCTAAGTCTACATTTTTTAGAGAATGAAACGGATTTGAAAAAAAATTTATTATCAAACAGGATTTCTAGAGAAATCTATCTTCCTAAAGAAGATGAGATTTGGTCTTTAAGAAACATATCTAGCTATATCTTTCTAAGAAAAATCTTCTGAGATTTTTTTGTGATTTTTTTATTTTTATGAATGAATTTAAATTCAAATTTTTAAAATTTAAAAAAAATCGCAATTGCTTTCCGAATTTAAGTTTCGATCTAAAGCCTAACAGATTGACCCTAAAAATTGAAATATCCGCTATGAAAATAATCAAATCTAAGCTTGATAGACAGATTTACTTTCATATGTGCAGTGGGGATTAGGAAATTTTCCTAATCAATCACATTTTAAATTTTTTTTTTTTTTTTCATATCTTGAGTATCTCAGATACGGTCAAAATATTCTTTAAACTTAACCAAATTATCACCAAGAATAAAAAAATGCTTTGCTCAAAATAAAAAATCTTTCAAATTTGGAAGTGATATGTCACGTGATATATTCAAGAATTCAATTAAATCCGAATTATATATATATATATAGATATATATATATATATATATATAACATACCAATGTGTTTCTCAAGGTTTCCTTATCCTGACATTCAAAACCCGATTTCAACATGCAATTGTCGGAGACCAATTATTGCAAATATCAGAAGATAAAAATTTGCCTAACCGAAATATCGCCTAACATTCAATTAATTCAAAATAGTAAAAAAAAATCTGAGGAATTAGATCCTCACCTAATATGAAAATAATTTCAGATGTTATTGCGTCTCGTGTACTTAAGCAAATCGAATTGAGACTAGCTTGGCAAAGGAGATCCACAGCTTATACTCCTAGGTTGGCTCGGTTCCACAGCAACTCGCGATGGTTTGGCAGATCAAGGCTTTGCAGTGACAAAATTAGCAGCTACCCGTGGAGCTCGGTGACAGATTCCTCGTGGACGGCTCACGAAACGGAGATGTTAAACTCAAGAGTGGGCTGATTTGTCAACTTGACTTCGAGAACTTGCTGAATTGTTTGACCACCGAATGCTATCTGGAAAAGTATGTGGACGTGCTAGGGAATTGCTAGATACTTTGGACTCCTTGATGGTTGCCAAGTGCCTCTGTCCAAATTGACAAGATGGCCTTTCTCGATTTTGATTTGTGACGAAACTTGACGATCAAGCCTTGCACTTTGGACCAAATAGTGCTGAAACTCGAGTGTACGTCGAGAGGGTTCACGGATGAAACTCACAATTCCGACAGTGAGCTAGGAGACTTACGTACGTGTCAATGAACACCACCAAAGCTGATTGAATTCAGCACTAATTCGCGTGGAAAATAAACTAAAAAAAATAGCTCAAAGGTGCCAAAACAGTGCGATAATCAGTCTCAAACAGCAAACCACTTTCCTGCACTGATTAGTATTTGAAAACGTCCAAAACGGATCTGATTTGGACCTCAAGCAGCAGCAAAACAAAGCACCAAACAACAGCAAGTGATCAGATGAGCAAGACAAAACATTAGGAGTGGATCCCAAGTCAAGGCCACGGTCTACTGGTGATGGAGTGAGATTGCAGCAGTGAGTGCAGCAAAAAAAAAAAAAAAACTTGACTTGAACGTAAACACCAGCAGGTTTTGTCGTGGAAACCAGTGCTCGTAACTGGGGACAGCGTTGGGCGAAGACCAAGAGTGACCACCCACCGGAAGGAAATCCACCGCCCAAAAAAAAACTTTCAACTCTTTTTACTGTTTTTTTTTTCTTCTCACCAAAGTTCTCCAATTTTTTCTGAATCCTCCCCCTATATATCAAATTCTCTTGGCCTCTCCTTGAGCATCGGATGCTCCCTCACCGAAAGCAAATTTTTCTTTCATCATGTAACTTTCTTTCTATCATCACTACACCCACCCAATGCCCTCTTGTATTTTAGGTGTCGACATTTTGGTAGGAAATGGGTTCAATGGCCATCATGGAGTGTTCTTGTGACACGGGCCGAGGTCTTCGTGCCCCAACCGGTCGATCATATGGCCGAGAAACACCCCAAGACTTGCTGTGTCTGGGTCTCCTAGGGTTTTTCTAGGGTTTTCTACTAGAGTTCCAGAATACTCCAGAGAATGGTAGTTTTGTAAATATCCATAGCTTTTGGAATGTTCTGTACTTTTGTCGGTGGTTAGGAAGTCGGTAGACGGATTCTGAGCCATCCAATCTAAAAGAGATCTAACGGTTGTAATCCGAGACCCTCTACTATATAAAGAGGCGTCCTCCTTCTCATTTCAATGAGAACCGACAGAAAACACAAAAAACCTTCTCCCAGAGTCTCTCTCTCTAAAACTATCTTTCTATGCGATCCGGGTTAAAAATAGGCTTAGCTTGGGTGCCCCATCGATCAAAGGATGCCCAGGTCGCCTCACGAGCCGATCATCCGCAACCGGCCCGTGACAAGTGGTATCAGAGCAGCCCTGTAGAGACGACCGTTCGTGAGATCGTAGAGCAATCAACCTGGTCGAGATTATGGCCAACCTAGAAGAAGTTCAAACCAATGTCGTGGAGGGAGAAAACCCCCAAGAAATAGTGCCACGAGAAAGACGTGGAAGATCAAGACGACGTGAAGAGTTAGCGAAAGCGTTGTCCGCGCTCAACGAAAAATTCTCAAAGATGAGAGCCACGATCATGGAGCTGGTCAATGGACTTGACGACGTCAAGGATAGGATCGCTGAAGTTGACAGAATGATCCGTGACGACTTCTCCCTCGTGATGAAGGGAGCGATCGGTCCGCTCCAAATGAAAAACAAAACTCTCGAGACATCGATCGAAGCCTTGAAGCTGGATATATAGGAAAACGAAATGTCCTACCAAGCCGAGATTGAAGCGCTGGAGGTAGAGATTCAGGGGCTCAAGACTGAGCTGGTCTTGTGCAAAACCAGCATCGCAAACGGTGCAACCACTACACAAAACGCGCCAAGGATCGACGTGCCGAGGCCGAAGGATTTTAAAGGCGAGCGAACCGCTGTGGAGGTGGACAATTCCTTTGGTGCATGGAGCAGTACTTCTTGGCTATGGGTATCAGTGACGATACGGCTATGGTACGAATTGCTTCATTGTATCTCGCTGACAATGGCATGTTGTGGTGGCGGTTCATGGCGAGGATAGGCTCATCGGACTACATAGAAACGTGGGACGAGTTTGTCCAAGAGCTCAGGAATCACTTCTATCCCGAGCATGCTCCTCAAGAAGCCCGAAGCAAGCTGCATCGCCTGGAGCAGAAAGGATCGATCCAAGAGTACGTGAAGGCGTTCTCCGAGCTCAAACTCCAAATCCCTAATCTTGGTGAAGAGGAAGCATTCAGAGCGTTCATGGACGGACTCAAGCCGTGGGCACAGCTCGAACTCAAGCGACGGGATATCAAGAGCATCACCAAGGCAATCTCCGTGGCTGAATCACTGGTTGACTTCAGCAAGGCCGATCTGTCCAAGCACAAGGGCAGCGAGTGGAAGTCCGATCGTAGCACAGAATGCAGGGAGGACGAAGTTGATTCCTACCGTGGTAGAAAAGACCACGGTGAAAAAGAAAGAAGTTGGGGGAAAGGGTCATCCAAACCTTCCTACCAATACCGAGGTAGCCGACCCCAAAACTATAACAACAGGAGGACAAGTTTAAACACCCTCCATCACAGCCGTGCGGAATCTACAAAGGAGGCCATTAGACACAGCTTTGTCCAAAGAAAAACTAAGGCAAAACGCTGTACTCCGTCGTTGCCAAGGAAGGTAAGGAGGAGGAGCAAAAAAAAGAGGAACCGAAGGAAGTGCGACTTGGTTCGATCCAGAAGATCAACACCGTGCAGCCTGGTTCACCGCCAAAACCATCCCGAGCGCGCAAACACTATACTTCGTGGACGTCAAGGTGTACGGGAAGACTCTTTAGGCCTTGGTGGACACGGGGGCGACAGACGTTTCCTCTCGAGCGAGGCAGCGAAGTGGCTGGGACTACGCGTCGATCCATCCGAGCGTTGGTACAAACCAGTCAACGCGGATGATATACTAGCTATTGGCATTGCTGAGGCGTCAAAATTCAAGTTGGCGACTGGTCAGACAGGCTCGATTTCGAGGTAATCCCGCTTGACGACTATGACATGATTTTGGGGATGGACTTCTTTGACAGGGCAGAAGCTATAATCGATTTGAGAACCAAGTCGATCATCATAACCAATCGCAAATGCTCGACCGTGGTGAGCCTACGCACTGAGGTGAAAGAGTCAAAACGCATCTCCACGATCCGACTCGTGGATGCCAAGTCAAGAAAGCCAATGCTGACCAAGCCCAAGCACAGGTTCCGACCCATGGAAAAGCCGAAGAAAAAGTGCGAGCTGCCCACAAAATCTCAAAACCATATGCCAACCCAAGTGCTGTTTCCAGAGATGGAGACCTTGGAGTGGTAAAAACAAAGAAAGAGTCGCTGATGACTCATGCTGCGGTCGAGATATCGACCAAAACTCAAGTCCCGAAGCCAAAGAAGAAGCGCTCTCGTGGACGGAAAAACAGAAATCAAAGGAAGCTGTCGACTCGAGAAAAGGAGGTGCGCGGCCAAAACAAAACTGTTGCTGAAAAGTTCGACCCCAAGCGGAGAGCACCGAGGGCGGCGCTCGAATGGGTGGGGGAGAATGACACAGGCCGAGGTCTTCGTGCCCCAACCGGTCGATCATATGGCCGAGAAACACCCAAGACTTGTTGTGTCTGGGTGCCCTAGGATTTTTCTAGGGTTTTCTACTAGAGTTCCAGAATACTCCAGAGAAGGGTAGTCTTGTAAATATCCGTAGTTTCTGGAATGTTCTATACTTATGTCGGTGGTTAGGAAGTCGGTAGACGGATTCTAAGCCATCCGATCTGAAAGAGATCTAACGGTTGTAATCCGAGACCCTCTACTCTATAAAGAGGTGTCCTCCTTCTCATTTCAATGAGAACCGACAGAAAACACAAAAAGCCTTCTCCCAGAGTCTCTCTCTCTAAAACTATCTCTCTACGCGATCCGGGTTAAAAATAGGCTTAGCTTGGGTGCTCCATCGATCAAGGACGCCCAGGTCGCCGCACGAGCCGACCATCCGCAACTGGCCCGTGACACTTGCTTGTCTCCCACTTAAGATGAATGATGATCTCCCACCACTACAGAAAGTTGGCCATCCCTTTCATAATTGCGAACGACAGCGGGGAAGATACCTCACAATCTGATTCATTGGGAGAATTATCTCTGGATTGCTGTAAAGAATTTTGAGCTCTCTGACTTTTACCATCATCGGATGCTCCAGAGTCTTGCTGATGTATTGCAGCACTACCATATTGAACCTCATGACTTGGCATTCTTACAATCCCTAACCAAAATTCACTGCAACCCTTCTAGCATCTATGCATGGGTTGATAAGTTCATCTTCAAGTTTTCTTCAGAGGAGAGACCCTTTTAAATCGAGAATATCATGGAAACGCCACAATACTTCCTATACCTGGTAACAATCTCCAGTGATTGCAGGTGATAGCCTGAGGCAGGGCTCTGTCTCAGAAGGAGCGCTACATCGATCACCTACGTCCACTGTACTTTTTTCTCAATTTGCC
>JAGVVM010012343.1:0-11256 GCA_019149425.1 Psidium friedrichsthalianum
GTTTCTCTTCTGTCTTTCCCCCTCCTTCACCGGCTCCTTTCTTTTCTCCCCTCCCTCCTCTTTCACCTCGGCATCCCGCCGAGAAGCACGGAAGATGTACCAGAACCTACGTCAGCACTACTGGTGGAAATTGGAATGAAAGTGGATGTGGCTAAGCATGTAGCCAAGTGCCTGACGTGTCAGGCAAGTTGAAGGCACAACATTGCAAGCCCTGGGGGACTAATTGCAACCATGGGAGATCCCAGAATGGAAGTGGAGCACATCACCATGGATTTGTGCACAGGACTGCGAGAAGTCAGAGAGAAATGACTCAATCTGGGTGATAGTGGACAGAATGACCAAGTCTGCACATTTTATTCAGTACGAAAGGATTGTCCACATTGGAGAAACTGGAGAACAGTATGTGAGGGACAGATTGTAAGACTGCATGGGAGTGGCGTGAAGCATTGTGTCAGATAGGATCCTCGTTTCAAAGCCACATTTTGAAGAGTCTGCAGAGTGCTCTAGGAACAGAGTATGAGTTTAGTACAGCCTATTACCCTCAGACTGATTGGACAGTCGGAGGAAAAGGGACCATACCAAACGCTGGAGGATATGTTGAGGGAGTGTGTCATAGACTTCAAAGGTGGCTGGGAGGAAAAGTTACACTTGGTAGAATGTGCCCTTACAACAACAGCTACCAAACAGAGTATCAAGATGTGGCACCGTTTGAAGCGTTGTATGGAAGGCTGCAGAACATCGATTGCTGCGGATGAATTGGCGAGGAAAAGAATTAAAGGCCCAGAGTTGGTTAACAGTCAGTGGCAGGCCGTTCAAGGTGATTAAGACAGACTGAGGACCTCCCAGAGTAGGCAGGAAGAGCTACGCAGGACAGGAGACGTAAGCCATTGGAATTTCAAGTGGAGATCATGTCTTTCTGAATGTGTCGCCGATGCCGAGACCTATCTCGGTTTGCAAGAAGGGAAAGCTTAAGTCCAATTCGTTGGGCCATTCGAGATTCTGGAGAAGATCGGGACACTGGCTTATCGTCTAGCACTGCCGCCGAATTTGTCGCAGATTCACAACGTGTTTCATGCATCGATGCTGAGGAAGTATGAGCCAGATCCTAGCCATATACTCGATCATGAAGTCATTGAAGTGGATGACCGCGTCTCGTACGTGGAAAGGCCAGTAAGGATTGAAGATCGTAAAGAACAAGCGCTCCAGAACAAGACGATTCCTTTGGTCAAAGTCATCTGGGAGCACTGTGACAGTCTGAAAATTCGACCCATTTGTCAAAATTTCTAAAATGAATGGAACTACTTCGTTAATACACTCTAGTCGACGCTCACTCAGGATTAGCTACCTGAGATGACCAACCGAAGGGGAAAGGCTATCTGGGAATTTTTCCCAATCAGCCGCCCGTTGGTCTGAGACTGAGGCAGAGTCGGTATTTAAGGAAATTGACGACAACATGAAATCCGACATTCGATAATTGAATTAGTAAGATAAACACAATGAAGAAATAAAGTCAGTTTCAGAAATGTCGACTGAAGGTCAGACAGCCGATGCACGTCGAGAAGCAAGACGTGAATGGAAAATTACCGAAATGCCCCCGGTAAATGCTCAGACCTTAGATTGAGGCTAGTTAGGATTTTTGAGAGTAGACTCGATAGGCCGACACCAAATCCTGTCCAAAATCCGTTCGCGCTCGGGACCCGATCGGTGCATTTGGCACGCAAATCGAGGCAAGTCAAATCAAGATGTCACATCAATCAGATGTCACATCAATCAATCATGTGTCAAATCAATCAATCATGGCACAATTCCCCATGCAATCCATCAAGTCAATCAACCCATCAATGTCACTATTTGACCTAACCCCACTTACCCTTTATTTTTGAATTTTGGTTAATATAACCATTATAATCCCTCACTCTCTCTCCTCCCTCACCATTCGGCCACTCCCTCTCTCTCTCTTTCCCTCCCGACGTCTCTCTCTCTCTCGGTCTCTCCCTCTTTCGTTCGATCGCCCGTCCGTCCGCCGCCGAGCCGCCGGCCGCCACCTCCGTGTGTCGTCGTCGCCATCACCGCCCTCATTCTCTCTCGGTAAGCCCCTCAATCCTCTCTCCTTGCTGTTTTCGTGGACATGGGAGTCCCTTGGAGCCGAACCAATCTCACCGTCGCTCTCCCTCTCTCGGCTAGCGTTGCCGCCGCCCGACGCCGTCGCCTTCTTCACCATCTTTCGGCCACCGTCCGCCCTTCACCGACCCATCCCCGCCTAGGTAAGCCTCCTCCACCCTTCACTTGACCTTCTCCGAGGCCGCGAGGCTTGTCATTCGGCCGAACCAACCCCGGCTTTCCCTTGTAGGCCGTGAACCCGAGTAGGCCGCCGGAGTCCTTTCCGTCGTTGCCGTCGTTCCGCCGTCCAGCCGCCTCCACCGACCCCTCTAGGTAAGCTCCATCCCCTAATCCTAGTTTAGGCTAGTATGTATATGTGTGGATGGTTATATTAGTGGCTAATCTAGTGGTTATGGCTTAATATGTGCAATTAGGCTTAATTGTGCAATTAGCTTAATTATGAATTTGTGAATGGGCCTAAGGTGTGGGCCGTGGTTGATTGATTGGGCCGAGAATTGTCTATAATGGGCCGAAAATTTATGGGCTAGGCGTGAGGAGTAGTGGGCCCAAAGAGTGCTAATGGGCTTGGGGTTCTAATCTTATGCTAATTGGGCCAAAATAAATCTAATTGAACCCAATTTGGTTAATGGGCCTAGTTGGACGAAAATGAGTATTAATTGGGCCCAACTTATAATTTTGAATATTAATTTATGAGGCCCATTAATGTACATGGGCCTAGGATGACTAAATGGGCCTAAAATGGACTAATTGGGTCTATTTGACTAACTCTTGAAAACGGGCTTGGGCCCTACACGAAAATTTAGTTATAATGGGCCTTAATTGCATAATGGACTTAAGAATTATTAATGGGCCTAAGATGGTTATTGGGCCTTAATTTCTAATTGGGCTTTACTTAATTCAACGAGCCCAACTAGGTCTAATGGGCCTAACCCACTACTCTAAACCTTGAATCCTTTTAGGCCCAACTTGACTAATGGGCTTAGAACTCTATAAAGGGCCGACTTACCTTAGTGGACTTAATTACCTTTGTGGGCCTTGGGCCATGGGCCGGGCTTAGGGCCCACTTGAACTAGAACCCTCTAATTGGGCCCTGAACCAACTTTGCCTAATTCGACTATAACCAAGGGGTTAATAAAACACTGAATCATTAGTCGTGGGACATTGACTCCCAGGGGACTGATCTGAATAAATGGGCTTAGGCCGAGATATAGAATCCGCTAAGATGAGGGTCCAATGGTTATGGGTCTGACCCGAGAATTGATATGTGATATTCTATCGAACCTGCCTGGCTAAGGAATTTTGCGTGGGGCCTTTGAATCTCGTATGGCTTCGCTTGTTGAGCACGTGAATGAGTGATGGTTGCTTGATGTGTTTTGCACTTGTACACATATGCCGTTTCATGCATGCTCTATGTCTGAATTTCTGGTTGAAATCACGTGGCCCCGCATACATTGAGAGCATGGCATGAGTCACCAGAGTTGTGACGTGAGAATGGGCCCAGAGGGGAAATGGAGAGAAAAGGGAGACCAACGTAAGGCGTTCGAGACGCAGTGTGGTATTTGCCGAATGGCTGAGAATGAGCCCTGATGGGAATTGGAGCGATAGACGGGTATGTTCCACTGGGAACCGACATGGCCGTCAGAGGCCTGATTCATTGCATATGGCATTGTGATTGACTGCTGTTATTACCTGTCTATATCTTGTGAATCGTATCGATATACCTTGCCCATCTATTTTCGTGTGGAGTGTTCCGTTACCGATGAAACTGAGAGTGACTAAGCCTGGACCGTGAACCTAGTTCACTGGATAGGACCGACCCACTAGTATACGCTATCCTACATTAGGCTTAGTGGTGAGCTTGCTGAGTTTCGACTCACGGGCGGTGGTTGCCCTTCTTTTACAGATCCAGGTCACCCATGATGGCTGCACCGCCGATGCTTTTTGGACTACCAGTACAGATGGACACCGAGATCACCCTCCATTTTGATATGCACGCCACTATATGGCATAGGCATGTGACCACCGTGTTAGTAGATCAGGGTGGACCTTATCTTGTACCCCATATATACGAGGCCTGGTTTAGAGAGGGCCTGTATGGCTTCGAGGGACCTCAGAGAGACTCCCCTATCCCTATGGAGGACGACCCGATCTTGTTGCAGCCAGCCGAGTATGGTGGCGAGGTGATCGACCTCGACCCACTGCAGGAGTTACCGTCCCCAGGACGCTCGGAGATCGATGGTCACGAGGAGGGTGACGCCATGGACACAGACGAGGAGGACCCAGAGGAGGACCCCGAGGAGGATCCCGAGGAGGAGCTTGAGGTGGACTAAGTCCCGTTGTTACTGGTCTAGTCTTTTGAGAGCGTAGGTAGCATGACCATAGATGAGGTTGTCTTTTGGGAGTCTGTATCTAACGCTTTGTGTATATATATGTGATGTTGCTTCCCTTTTGTAAAAGTGTTCTTGTCCTTTCTCGCTACCCTATTATCTTATGTATGTATGCATGTGTAGAAGGCACGCTTCCGCAGGTTTTAGATAGTTGTCGTTTCGCGCTAGCGTCGCTTGGCCGCGATGAGCATCCTGGGCCGTCGCTACTCGTAGGCCAGGCGTACACTGGGTTTCGCTGATGTGTATGAACAGGGGTGTCGCGTGCTCGATTGGGGTTCGGGGCGTGACAAGCACCATGGGACTGAAGTAGCCACTTGGGAAAGTGAAGATGAGATGAAGAGAAACTACCCGCACTTGTTTGAATAGTCCTATGTAATTTTGATTTTTGGAGTGAGGACATGTAGATTGTAAATTTCGAGGACGAAATTTTTATAAGGATGGAAGAATTGTGACAGTCTGAAAATTCGACCCATTTGTCGGAATTTCTAAATGAATGGAAATGCTTCGTTAATACACTCTGGTCGACGCTCACTCAGGATTAGCTACCCTGGGATGACCAACCGAAGGGGAAAGGCTATCTGGGAATTTTTCCAATCAGCCACCCGTTGGTCTGAGACTGAGACCGAGTCGGTATTTAATGAAATTGACCACAAAATGAAATCCGACATTGGACAATTGAATTAGTAGGATAAACACAATAAAGAAATGGATTCAGTTTCAGAAGCGCCGCCCTAAGGGCCGACAGCCGGTGCACGTCGAGAAGCAAGACGTGAATGGAAAATTACCGAAATGCCCCCGGTAAATGCTCAATCCTTAGAATGAGACCAATTAGGATTTTTGAGAATAGAATCGATGGACCGACACCAAATCCAGTCATAAATTCGTTCGCGCTTGGGACCCGATCGGTGCATTTGGCACGCAAATCGAGACAAGTCAAATCAGATGTCACATCAATCAATCAAGTGTCAAATCAATCCATCAATCACATCAATCAAGGCTCAATTCCCAAGGCCATCCATCACTCACTTCCATGTCACTATTCAACCTACTCCCACTATAATCTTTATTTTTGAAAATTATACATTATAATCTTTCTTCTCTCTCCTCCCTTCTTCCCTCATTCGGCCGACCCCTCCATCATCTCCCTCTCCCTCTCGTGAGCTCTCCCTCTCGGCCTCTCGCTCGCCCGCCGTGGATCGCCCGCAACGCCGCCGTCTCGTCCGGCCACCGTCGGCCTTCCGTCGTCACGGTAGGTCCCTTAACCCTTGTCCTTCCATTTTTCGTGGCTGTGAAGCCCCTAGAACCGTGACTCGACCCCGTCTCTCTCTCTTTCCCCCTCGGTCTCCACGAACAGCCGCCCGCGTCCCCGTCGTCGTCCGCCGCCGTTCGCCACCGTTCCACGTCGCCGTCGTCTTGCATCACCTCGGTAAGCCCCTCACGCCCTTTCCCTTGTTGTGTCGTGGCTTTGAGGCCCCCACGGAGCCCGACCCGAACCTCACCATCTCTCTCTCTCTCGGTTTCTCCTCTAGCCGCCGTGAGCACCGCCGGCCGTCCGTCCCTTTCTCGCCGACCAGCCGCCGTGACCAGCCCCTCTAGGTAAGCTTCATCCTCTAATCCTAGTTTAGGCTAGTTGTATATGTGAATGGTTGTGTGTTTAGTAGCTAAACAAGGTGATTAGGGGGTGAAATGTGTAATTAAGCCTAGTGGGCTTTAGGCTAATCTTGCGTATAATGATAGGCCACGCGTGTGGGGTTTGGAAGACATGAGTTGGGCCTTGAAATGCTAAAAATATGGGCTGATGTGGATGGGATAGGCGTGTATGGAGTGGGCCCAAAGGTTATAATAGGCTTGGGGACCTAATTCTCTACTAATTGGGCCGAAAACAAATCTAATTGGACCTAATTTGAAATGGTGGGCCTTTATGGACGAAAATGATAATCCACTTGGGCCCAAACTATGTTTTGAATATTAAAATATGAGGCCCATTAATGTACATGGGCTTAGGACATCAATTTGGGCCAAAAATAACCTAATTGGGCTTAATAGGCTAGACCTTGAAAATGGGCTTGGGCCCTACACGAATTTAATACTTATAATGGGCCTAATTATTATATTAATCTTAGAATTAATTCATGGCCTAAGATTGGTTAATGGGCCTTGGAACCTAAATGGGCCCAACTTAATTTAATAGGCCCAACTTGGCTTAATGGGCCTAACCCACTCCGTTGGACCCTGAATCTAATTGAACCCAACCTGACTAATGGGCCTAAAACACTGTAATGGGCCGACTTACCCTAGTGGACCTAACTACCTTTGTGGGCCTTGGACCTTAGAACGGGCTGTAGGCCCATTCGAAGCTGAATCCACTAATTGGGCCTTAAACCAAGCTAAGCCTAATTCAACTACACCCGAGGGGTTATTGAAATACCAAATCATTAATCGCGGGATACTAACTCCCAGGGAACTAACAAGGGCGATTGGGCTTAGGCTGAGTTACCTAGTCCGCCAAGATGGGGTTCAAATTTATATGGGTTTAACTAGAGAAATAGTATGGGATATTGTGTTAAGCCTGTCTGGCCGAGGAACTGTGTGTGGAGCATTTGATCTCTTATGGTTTGGCTTGACGAGCACGTAATTACTTTGATGACTTCTTGATGTGCTCTGTACTTGTGCTTGTATACCATTGCACGCATGCTCTATGTCTGAATTGCTGGTTGCAATCACGTGGGCCCCGCATACATTGAGAGCATGGCATGAGTCACCAGAGATGTGACAAGAGAAGGTGCCCCAGAGGCGTTGTTACGCGGGAAATGGAGGGAAAAGGGAGAAAACAACGTAAGGCGTCAGATACGCAGTTGAGGAAATTTGCCGAGTGGCACTGTTGGGTGAGCCCTGATGGGAATTGGAGTGATAGACGGGCATGATCCATTGGGATCCGTTATGGCCGGTTGAGGCCTGTATCAGCTTGCATATGGCATCATGTTTGATTGTTTCTTGTGCCCGTCTGTATGATATGAACTGTATTGCTATGAATTGCACGTTTGCTTATGCATGTTGGGGTCTGGTACCGAGGGTAACTGAGAGTAGCTGAACCCTGGACCGCGAACCTAGTCCCCTGGATAGGACCGACCCCACCAGTATACGCTATCCTACGCTAGGATTAGTGGTGAGCTTATTGAGTTTCGACTCACGGGCGGTGGTTGCCCTTCTTCTTACAGATCCAGGTCACCCGTGATGGCGGCACCACCGATGCTTTTTGGACTGCCAGTGCAAATGGATACCCAGATCACCCTCCATTTTGATATGCATGCTGTAATGTGGCATAGGCATGTGACGACCGTACTAGTAGATCAGGGTGGACCCTACCTTGTACCCCATAGATTTGAGGCCTGGTATATGGAGGGCCTGTATGGCTTTGAGGGACCCCAGAGAGATTCTCCGATCCCTATGGAGGACGATCCTATCCTGTTGCAGCCAGCTGAGTATGGTGGCGAGGTGATCGACCCCGACCCACTACAGGAGTTGCCGTCCCCAGGACGTTCTGAGATTGACGGTCACGAGGAGGGTGACGCCATGGACACTGACGAGGAGGATCCAGAGGCGGACCCCGAGGAGGATCCCGAGGAGGACCCTGAGGAGGACTGAGTCCTGCTGTTACTGGTCTGATTTTGGGGATAGCGAGAGCGTAGGTGTCGTGACCATAGGATGAGGTTTTCTTTTGGAGGTCTGTACTTAACGCTCGATTATATATATATGTGATGTTGTTTCCTTTTGTAAAAGTGTTCTTGTCTTTTCATACTACCCTATATTCTTGTGCTTGTATGCATGCGTAGAAGGCACGCTTCCGCAGGTTTCCGATCGTTGTCGTTTTGCGCTAGCGTAGCTTGGCCGCGATGTGCATCCTGGGCTGTCGCTAGTCGTAGGCCAGGCGTACGCAGGGTTCTTCACGATATGAGCAGGGATGTCGCGGGCTCGATTGGGGTTCGGGGCGTGACACAGGCTATCACCAATTAAGGATTAAGAAGGAGGACGTTCCGAAGACTGCCTTTAGGACGAGATATGGGCATTACGAGTTCACCGTCATGCCGTTTGGATTGACGAATGCCCCAGCCGCGTTTATGGATATGATGAATCGTGTATTCAAGGAGTTTTTGGATCAGTTCGTGATAGTCTTCATCGACGACATCCTGGTGTACACGAAGAATTATGAAGACCACGAAGAACACTTGAGGACTGTTCTACAGACACTAAGGGAGCATTCCCTGTACGACAAGTTCAGCAAGTGTGAATTTTGGCTGAGTAGAGTGGCGTTCCTTGGACATATAGTGTCTGGCGAAGGAATATCGGTGGATCCAGCTAAGATTGAGGCAGTAGAGAAGTGGCCGAGGCCTACAACCGTGACGGAAGTACGAAGCTTCCTGGGATTAGCTGGATATTACAGACGCTTCGTGGAAAGGTTCTCCGCGATAGCCGCTCCGATGACAAGATGTGAAGAAGGAATCGAAGTTTGAATGGGCAGCAAAGTGCGAGGAAAGCTTTCAGGAGCTAAAGGGTCGACTAACTTCTGCACCAGTATTGACTATCCCATCCGAACCTGGAGGATTTGAGATTTACAGCGATGCTTCGCTAAGGGGTCTGGGATGTGTTCTAATGCAACATGGACGAGTAGTGGCATATGCGTCTCGACAATTAAGGCCGCACGAGATGAATTATCCGACGCATGACCTGGAGTTGGCTGCTATAATTTTTGCGTTGAAGATCTGGAGACACTATCTGGTGGAGAGAAGTTCCAGATTTATACGGACCACCAGAGCCTGAAGTATTTGTTCTCGCAAAAGGAACTTAACATGAGACAGCGTAGATGGATGGAGTTGCTAAAAGATTATGACTGCGATATCCTGTACCATCCAGGAAAGGCGAATAAGGTGGCGGATGCTCTGAGCCAAAAGTCGAGCATCGCGCATATGATGGTAAAGGAATGGACGCTGCTAGAAGAAATCAGAGACTCTGAATTCAAGATTGAGGTAGGAAGCCTCTCCAGCTTGATGGCCACGCTGTAGATTGAGCAGAGATTCAACTGAAGATCAAGGAATTACAGTCCACGGACCCCGATACCCAGAAGATCGTGATGATGGATGCAGAAGAGAGGAAAGATGATTTCAAGGTGACCGAAGACGGGATATATTAAGTTTAAAGGGCGACTGTGTGTGCCAAATGACGAAGAGCTAAAGGAAAGGATCTTGGCTGAAGCTCATAGGAGCAATTATAGTATTCACCCTGGGAGCACAAAGATGTACCAGAACCTACGTCAGCACTACTGGTGGAATGGAATGAAGGTGGATATGGCTAAGCATGTAGCCAAGTGCTTGACGTGTCAACAAGTAAAGGCACAACATTGCAAGCCTGGAGGGCTGTTGCAACCATTGGAGATCTCAGAATGGAAGTGGGAGCACATCACCATGGATTTCGTGACGGGACTGCCAAGGAGTCAGAGAGGAATGACTCAATCTGGGTGATAGTGGACAGGTTAACCAAATCCGCACATTTTATCGCAGTACGAAAGGATTCTACCTTGGAGAAATTGGCTGAACTGTACGTGAGGCAGATCATGAGACTGCATGGGGTGCCAGTAAGTATTGTGTCAGATAGAGATCCTCGTTTCACAGCCACATTTTGGAAGAGTTTGCAGGGTGCTTTGGGAACAGAACTGAGTTCAGTACAGCCTACCATCCCCAGACGGACGGACAGTCAGAAAGGACCATACAAACGCTGGAAGATATGTTGAGAGCGTGTGTCATAGACTTCAAGGGTGGCTGGGAGGAGCAGTTACACTTGGTAGAATTCGCCTACAACAACAGTTACCAGCAGAGCATCAAGATGGCACCGTTCGAAGCATTGTATGGAAGGGCCTGCAGGACGCCAATCTGTTGGGACGAAGTGGGCGAGAAAAGTATAACAGGCCCAGAGTTAGTTCAACAGTCAGTAGAAGCAGTCAAGGTGATCAGGGATAGGCTACGGACCGCCCAGAGTAGGCAAAAGAGCTATGCAGACAAGAGACGTAAGCCATTGGAATTCCAAGTTGGAGATCATGTCTTCTTGAAGGTGTCGCCGATGCGAGGATTATCTCGGTTTGGCAAGAAAGGGAAGCTGAGCCCCAGATTCGTTGAGCCATTCGAGATTTTGGAGAAGATCGGGACACTGGTTTATCGTCTGGCACTGCCGCCGAACTTGTCGCAGATTCATAATGCGTTTCATGTATCGATGCTCCGGAAGTACGAACCAGATCCTTGCCATATACTCGATCATGAAGTCATTGAAGTGGATAACCGCGTCTCGTACGTGAGAGGCCAGTCAGAATTGAGGATTGAAAGGAGCAGGTCCTGAGGAACAAGACGATACCGTTGGTCGAGGTCATCTAGGAGCACCACGGGACTGAAGGAGCTACATGGGAAAGTGAAGACGAGATGAAGAAGAAATACCCGCATCTGTTTTGAATGATCAAGTGTAATTCCTATTTTGAAGTAGGAACTAGTAGACTGTAAATTTCGAGGACGAAATTTTTATAAGGAGGGAAGAATTGTGACAGTCTGAAAATTCGACCCATTTATCGAAATTTCTAAATGAATGGAAATACTTCGTTAATACACTCTTATCGACGCTCACTCAGGATTAGCTACCCTGAGATGACAACCCGAAGGGGAAAGGCTATCTGGGAATTTTTCCCAATCAGCGCCCGTTGGTCTGGAGA